>BPLS01026566.1:18949-39604 GCA_019656275.1 Rhododendron kiyosumense
AGCGGAAAATTTGTTTCTGTATAGGTCGTGTATATGGGACCAATACGGAAAGTTACCTCATAAGTAGGAGTAATAATTTTTGTTATACTCACAAAACTGTATCTATAAAGTTGTACATATGAATTGTGTCCTTATAATTTAGATGACTTTCAATGTTATCCTTGGTGAGGTGGTTAACTGCCGGCTTATGTGGCGATGACATGGCTCAAGGAAAAAATTCATATGGGTGGTAAAAAAGAAAATTATTCCATGGGAGCATCTTTTTTACTGCAACATAAATGAAAAGAACAACAATAATTTCAAGCTCACGCAGGAAAAAAGATTTATCTGTTGATTTTTCCCCATTCTCACTTCCACCAAAATCCTCCTTTGAGATTTGAATATCAGGATGAAAGAATACATAATTGGAAATGGTATAGAAGTCTGCAAACGTTTTGTACCTGGGGTATAGCCGAGTAGGCATGTGCAATTAATCTGATGTGTTCAACCGATACATGTATGCAGACGTTATAAATGTTTGCAAACAAATGAGATTTTGGTTGGGTGTGTCTTACAAGCATGGGCAATTTGCTAGTATACGACAAATTCTATTTCTTTGTATAATTGATACTTTCAATGAGCATTCTACAAATTCAGTGGTCCCTATTACCATGGTGGGCTCACATTATGGCCAAGTAAGACCGAAAATGGACTTGAGAAAATATGCACCCTATAAATATATTCCTATGTTGGACATATCTTGTAACTTTCCTCAGTACAAAAGATTTAACCTTTCCTTGGAATTCTATGATAGTTTTTTTTTTTAAATACAGGTTTGACTAATGGGGACTTGGGGAGGGAGATGGGTGCTTATAGAAATTAAACTCTACTTATGTGCATGGGAGTACAAGCGAGACACCAACCAATTTCACTCCACTCCACTTGCAATGGAGGGGCTATTCAAGAATCAAAATGCATCTTTCTAATTATTGGAGACTGTAGTTATTCAAACAGGAGGGGAAACTATATAGTATATATAAACTAAAAGGGAGGTCACTATAATTTGCCCTTTCCTCTTCTTTTTTTTCCCCTTGTTTTTTTTCCTTATAATGCTCCGCATTTGGTTTCCGTCCAGAATTCGGAAAGCTAATAAATTATGGAATTGGGCTTCCTCTTTTCTCCTCGTTTCCTTTTGTGTTTTGTAGTATTTGGTTTCCTTATAGAACTTGAATATCTAACAAAACAATATAAATAGGCTGCTGATTTTGTCACTCCCTTTTTTGTTAACGGCTACACTTGTAGGGGAGTGCTGTTAACAAAAAAGGGAGTGACAAAATCATATCCCTATAAATATCCTTGGCTTTGTTCGTTGGGCTCTCAAGGATACTACTCGATCCCTTGGCCTTGTTTTCGGTGTGATTCTTCTAATAAAATTAAGAATTATCTTACCAATAGAAATAAGGGGATATTAGCTACAATAAATATATAGGCCAGGGGTACTACTACTGAAGAGCAATTTTGGGCAATCCTTTCAGTTTTAACGAAGGTACGCACGCTGTTCCCCTTGTGCCTTTCTTCTTTCTTTCTTTGGGTGTAGTGAAGCTCTATCGACAGATTTCTGATTTAATTTTCAAAGTCCATCATGCGTTTTCTGTTCATGTTCATATGCCAAATGTGTTCTCACCCTTTCTACATAATACTACTACACTTTTCTTTGTAATAATAACATCACCTTCACCTTCACCTTCACCTTCTTTGCACCAAATGGTTCACTTGTTTGTCTTTTTTATTGAGTCCGAAAAGCCGCCTAAAACAAAACGCCACTTAACACAATTGTTTAGATCCGAGGGTATATTTTTTCAGCTTAACGCCACTTAACGTCTATAAGCCGTTATTGTTTAGATCCGAGGGTATATTTTTTCAGCTTATGCTATTTTCTTTTACTAATTTTTTTAACACAATTGCGTTGGATAATGCTCTTTTTTTGAACAAAAAAATATGATGCTACGAAAATAGTATAGTGTATTTCCACCAAAAGTTCAGAACATTGGTTAGTGTTAGATTACTTTATGTTAAATTTAAGCCAAAAAAAAAAAAAATAGACGGAGGGAGTACAATCTAGCCCAGATATACAACAAAATCCAAACAAAACAAACAGACCAAGGAAGACTCGCCTAGCAAATCCAACCCCACAAAACACTAATCCGTCCGGTTTCTTCGGAACTTAAGGAAGGAAACAGAAGGGCATTGTTTGATATCTAGTGTAGAAAGAGGAAGGGAAAAAAATTAAGAAAAAGAACTGAAAATCAACTTTTCTTTATTACTTTCCTTGTTGTAACGATGCGGCAATATTTTTTTCTTCCAGATGACCAGATTCAAGCCTAGAGCTTCTTTACCACCTGCTGATCTACCATGTCCTTGGCTAATGTTTTGTCATGGACGGTGCTTAAATACACAAACGTTCTACAGTATAACCGAAGCTAGTTTTCGTGTCAAGAGAATACCAAATATCTCAGGAAAACGAATACATGCAAGCTTTCGTGAATGGATGGTGATGGTGGACAATTACTCCTTTGATTGCTTCCTTTTGAATATGATTTCACTGGAAAGGGTCGATTTGCCCCCATGGCAATTTGTATGACATCAGTTCTGGATACTTTCAGCACCTCCCAAAGATGACAATTGCATTGTTGGATTCATCGGTGAAGATGGACAACGCATAATGTTTTGCCGCCCAGGTGATGGTGAATGGGCTGAGCATATTTTTGAACCAGAAATTGGACCTCTTAAGACTTACACTATATGCAAGGGGGAAATTTACTTAGATGGCATAGAAGGTAATCTTGTGATATTGGACATTGTGGATCACAGGGTTGAAGTGAGGCACGTCTTAAGAGATAACAGGACACTAGGATCACCATTAGTACCAGAAATATTGCTTTCGTTCACATGGCTTATTGAATCTTGTGAGGAGATCTTTCTAGTTAATATGTCTATGCTTGGAGCATCATCGAGGAAAATCCGAGACATAGATATTTTCAAGCTGGACTTGTCCGTTTTAGAGTGGGTGAAGGTGGAGAGCCTAGGGGACCGCACGTTCTTCATCAATCAAGCTGTCAACTGCATCTCGTGCTCTTCCACAAAATCAGGTACTTTGGGAAACTCAATATATTTCATGCGGCAAGACGATGAACGTATGTACGTATTCGATGTTGAGGAGAAGTGCATCTATACCCACCCAATGGACAAAATTGCACTCTATTTTGACTAATGGATTTGTCCACCCATCAGTTGTATTTGTGATACTTTACAAATGAGTGACACAGTGGTCTTATCATCACATTCTAGTTTATTTGAACACCACATGTATTAGTTAAAGCTGCCCTCAAAAGGACAGAGCTAACTTCATATTGTATCATGCAAGTATTGACTTTAATAATTGAAGTAATAGGAAAAAGTGTCAACAGCATGAGCTGCCAAAGCAGTTTGGATTTCTTAAGTTCCCTGTTGTCTGCCACTGGTACATCTTTCCCCAACCAAACCAGTGGGCTAGCCTTCAGACAATCCTGAACTTGTCTCCTCCCAGAAACTATATAAATCTAAAAGCTAGTCTTTGAAAGATAATAAAGGAGGAGTGGGTTCTCCGGGCACTTCTTGGGTACTCAAACATGATGTCTGCTTCTTCTTGTATGCAGAAATGGTTGGTCTTGAGCCTTTTTCTTTCTTTATTTGTTCTCTCCGAAGCGTTGCAGTTCCCCAGGCGATACTGGGAACAGATGCTGCCCAAGAGGCTTCCTTCTCCCTTTTCATCTCCCTCCAGAGGGACAAATTCTGTAGGTACTACATCTTCTAGAGCAGTAGAAACTGCGCAAAATCATCTTTCATCAAATGGTCTTCCAGGGGAATAGTGATTTTTCACATCTCTCTCTTTTCACTCAAATGAAGAAAGTACTATCTTGAACTGCTACTCTTGAACGGAGGCTGGTGATATTTTGCATTAGTTTACTACTGCAAACTCTGAGAAGTGCTCTGCAACAAGAATCTCTTGTATAGTTGATTGAATAGATGAAGATATTCATCTTTGACCAAGATGAGGTTATTGACTTTGAACCTGGGAAGAGATGTTTAGATGGCCAGTTTTGGAACCGTAGATTGTAGCTAGAACCAGTTAACCCTATGAACTCCTAGCGATTGCATTGTAATTATCTCTTGTACTATGTATTTTGTTCCTGAATAAATTCTACCTAAATCAACTATACAGTAACAACCGTCTTCAGGTATCACATTTACAGCATTAGTACTTCATAATTCTGCAGGGGTATAGATGATCTGTTCTGCTGCTTTCTTCTCCATTATTCCTCTTGTTTGGGTGCGCGATCGGTTATAACACTACTTTGTCTTTACTCTTTTGAAGTTACTGCTCTCTGATCTATTTGGGATTATATCTGATCTATTTGGGATTATATGACGTGTATATTCATATTCATCAAATATTGGAATCAGCCCCCCCAAATTTGTAAATAATTATAATTAAAGATGAAAAAGGGGTATACACTTGCTCCAAGTATTGTGTGTATCTGTAGAACCACCCCTGCCCCAATTCACAAGTTGATCCTAAGTAGTCATCATTGTTCATTTGACACCCAGGCCCAGAGCAACTACTAATTAGAATTGGTGGATTGCTACGATTCTTTGTTTTTATCTTTTCAGGGAAGCGAAAGAACCTCGTGATATAATGACGAAAGTAACACATTACACAGGATTCTAATCAGGGCAAAAACAATAGCCTAATAAGATTATAGAAACAAAAATAATGTGCAGTGTGATTCTAGTTGACGAAAATCGTTAATTTTATTTGCTTACTAGTTGCGGGCTGTGCAACACGTCAACTATTAAAAGCGCAATTTTTATGGGCTCTTTATTAGACTTTTAAAAAGGTTTTTTAACTAGTATCTTCTATTCTGTTTATTGAGAGCCAATTTAATTATTTACCTTTTTAGATGCTCCTGGACTAAATAAACTTCAGACATTATATTTTCACTTCCTCGGCCTATGATCATGTCTTGAATTTAAAGTATACGTCTGAAATATATGTCTTTAAAATTGTTGAGTGCCGACGTCACAAATTTTGACAAATGAAATTTTATTTTCCTCCTAATATTTGCACATTTCTCACTTTAACTTGGATAGGATTTGTTTTTTAAGGAAAAATTATGGAAACAATAACTGAATTTATCTTTGATGAGACGTAATATTACATAACTACAACATGTTCTCGAAAAACAAAACAGAATCGACAATCGGGAAGAACATGAGAGAAATTAAATTCGCAATCCGAGGCTCGTGCACCACATGAATTTTATAAGACAAATTTGCAGCCTCACCAAAGGTTCTGACGGTTTTATCCAGTGGTAGACCTAAGCTATGAGGTGGGGGTGCCAGGGCACCCCTATTTAATTGGCTAGGAGCACCTACATATAAACTCCCTTTGTCCCAAAATAAGAGTTCAGAATTTCATTTTGAATTGTCCGTAATAAGTGTCCATTTTCAAAAGTTAATGAATAAACTAGAACCTTTCAGACTCCATCGGAATATTTTGGCTATGCTACAATTCTCCAGAATTTTTTGGAAATTTATGGACCATAATGGGATTTTTTTGGGTTTCTCCCCAAACTTCTAGTACTCTTGTCTTAGAGTTGTCTTTGTCTAGAAGCTATTTTGCTCCCTATAAATAGGAAAGGGAGCTCATTGTAAGAGTGAGAGACTCATGGGAGCAAGGTCTCAAGTGTGAGAGTGGACACAAAAATTGTCCAAATGTGAGGTGTTTTAAAGTATTGTCTTGTGTATATGTGTAAAGTTCTAATACTACTGGTCTTAAAAAAGCTCGTAGCACAAAGCGGTATTATAGTACCAACGATTATACACGAGCCAGTTCCTTTCCGTCATTCATTCTATCGGGAGGAACCCCATAAAAACTCAATTAGCTAGATAGTAAAGGAAGATCTGATCTTCCTCTTTCCACAAAAACCTACTGAAATAACATAACTGAGAAGGTGAGAGTACAAATAGGAAATGGAATAGTTCAAAGAGAAGGTATAGCGGCCAACATTCTGTCCAGTAATTATTAGCTACCAAAAAAGAGAGAATTAGGAAGAATATATTTACCTATAAATCGATGCATAATATAATTTGGCATTCCGATGTGCATCGTATTTTTTTTTCCTTTTAATTTTAGGCCGAGTAGGCCGCTGCTGCTGCCACCTGCAAATCACCATTATGCATAGGTAAGATTGAAATTAGCCAATTCGAAAACAAGTATAATAAATGAAACATAGCTTTTTTGTGTCGTATGTTTTTTAGCCGTCCGAGTCTCCAAAAGAGCAATATTGTCATTTTAAAAAATATTTGATTTGCTTATAACTTTTAGTAGGAAATTTCGTTTCAGTTCGTTCTTTTTAAAGACGTCTTATTTTTTCTCATATTTTCTGAATTTGCAATAATTTTGAATTTTTTTCGAAATTGGTATTTTTTCAGTTTTATAGTTAGGGTTTGCTGTCTATATAATAAGTTGTAAGCCTTAGGGCTAAACAGTTATTGATTATTATTGAATGAAAAGAGTCTAACGAGCGTTTCTCTAAACCTTTGTAGCTGTCCAGGGTTGTGAAAGTTTTCTTGCATGTGGAGCACTACCATAGGGTAGATTTCTTGATGCTTTCGCCTTTTCCTAGGGCCATTTGGATAAAGTGAATGAACGTAGAGAGAAGAATCGAGAGAATTTAACCTAGAGAGAATCCATAGAATTAACTCAGCTTTATTCCTCCTATTATGGGATCCAGATAATTGGTTTCCCCGGCACCACCAATACGTCACTAGCCGCGTAATCGACTCGATCGCTACACAGGGGGTGTTTGGTTACTTAAATTTTGCATTTTAAGTGTTTGGGTACCATAAACCAAAACCCATTCTAGTATTAATTTTTCATTGGTCGGTTGAGATCCTTGTGTTGCGATTATCAGTCTATTCGTCTGTCACTGTTGCTTTGCGCAAGTTCTGGTGTTGCCACTTTAATCTATTAAACCCAATCAAATTCTTATAGCAAAGTATCCTATGACTCATTTGTTAATGATGATGATGAATGCTTCTCGTTTTCGTCTATCAGTGTTGCTTGAAAACTTATCTCAAGCGGAATAATGTCAGAATAAAACTTCGAATGGGATACTGGAAACAGTCACCAACAGCAAAAACAAGTGTGTCATGGGGTGCCTCACCACAAGATTTCAAATACTCCCAAGAAAAGCTAGAAATGGATTGTGTGATAATCAACATATGTGTCAAGAACTATAACAGATCACCAGTCCGACGGACTTTACGGAAAACAAATTACGATACAACTCTAACAAAATTTCATATTGGCCAACAAAATAAGGTAATAAAAGAAACAACTCTCACAAGATTACGCTCGGAACATCACCAACTAGCATGGACGCAACCAATCCCTTTCCAAATCAAATCAAACCTCGCCATACATAAATCAAAGAAGTTGAAGACAAGGCACCCATATGGAATGGCTAACAAATGAGTAGAACGACAAGGGAATGATGATACCTCAAACAGTTAACGTTTTTGAGAGCGGGAGAGAATGGTGGGAAATAGTAGTTTAGCTGTGGAATTGCGTCTGTTGCTATTTCGGTGTACGTTTATCTTGATGCACTGAACTCGACTCACACTGTACTCCCAATCTCCAAGAACAATTTCTCGCGAAAGTGGCCAGTTTTGCGACAAACATAGCAAATTCTATCAAGCTGAAAGACATCTTGATTCCCGGACAAAGTAAGTGGCGTAAGATTATTCTGGTTCTGAGAAGGCTGATTTGGTTCCCTCGGCCTTTTCCTCTCTTGGCTTCGAAAATTCTCCGGCGACATGCTCACTCTAACGGTCAGTTGCCTTTGTGTATTCTGGGGTCGCGGCTGAATAATGATTTGTCGAATTCATGGTTGTTGCACTAAGCCTAACTCTTCCTGCATTCTCTTCTTCTAAGGACAATTCCTCGTGACATGGTCAAACTCCCCGCAAGTGAATCAAGATTTTTGATCCCTTTGACATTGAGAACGAATATGACTAGGCTGACCACATCAGTGACACACAATCTAATGCTGGAGGAGGACTCTCAGAGCCCCGTTATGGGAGGGTGGCTTAAAGCCCTATTGGTCCTAAATAGAGTAACCTAGTCCCTTCGACTTCTTTCTTTCTGAACTCTTAATGCTCCCAGAAGATGAGCTCACACTAACGACTTGATATCTAGTTTCACCCACATTTGTACCCCTCTGCGCCCCTTACAAAATTTCAACACCCTTCGCACATTCAATAATCTCAGGAAACATTACCTCATCCCTAGTATACTGACTTGCCTCATCGTCTCCATATGCATTATAGCCATGGTGATCAAGATTCCCGGTCTCACCCCTCCTAACTTCATGTCTTGAAGACATCTTACTATAATAGCATAAGAAAGCAAGTCATCAGCATTAATCGCATAGCCATATGATGCAAGTCTCCAACATTCTAACATGGGTTGACAACCCTACTCCATTCTACCATAATGTATATGTAATGCCTTATCGATGTACAAACTCATTCATGCAACCACACACGTGTTTTGAAAACGAATGCAACGATTTTCTTTTGAACCCATGAGACTAAAAGTCTCCCCGCGGCCTCGAGGTATTCTAAACCTAATGCTCTGATACCAATTTGTCACGCCCTCGATTTTTGACATAAATAATAATCCATTTCAATAATCAATCTCCGCATAATATAGATAATACCCAAAAGAGAGTTTCCCAAAAGATCATTTACAAACCAAGTCCCAGAGTTTAGAGATTTTACAATATTGGCACTACAACCCAAATTCCATAATTAGTCAAAGACGACAAATTTTGAGGTTACATAATATCCAAAGTTAAAAGAGTTCAAATGAATTTATGATTACATCTTTTCAAAAAGATCATACAAAGGATGATGAACCACTTCTTAATGACGGCTTTTAAAGTTGTGAAGTCAAGCATGCAAACCATGCATTCTGTGTCAAGATCCTTGAGATGTACCTGAAAATGATAAGTTGAGCTACATTAGCCCAGTAGAGAATTTTATACTCAAACTATATGTAAATGTGATGAAACATGCAATAAAAGTAAATGGATTTTAATGAACGACTTGAGATACGATGGAATGTCATGAAGAACCGACAAACTACAATTAAGGGAATCTATACGTCTTGTAGCTAACCCTAACCATTCATACATCGAGTCGGAAGTAGCATTACACACTCAGTAATCTAAATAGCCAACGACAATTTCTCAAACCAATTTAAGATTTCTCAAATGGATGCCACAGTTAACTTTCTTATTTCTTCTAATTCATCATCAAGCCTCTTTTCATAAAAACATCCCTTTTTTGTTGCCAAAATAGTTTTGAGAAAACTCTCGACCTTTACGGGTTAAAATCCGTTGATTCAAGTTTGAATAGCCGGAGTTTGTTGTTTCTGTGCACGAACACCGGAAACCTTTGATTCGCTCAAGAATAGCAGGAGGATTTTCATAAAAATCCTTTTTCCAAAACCAAGTTCCTTCCTTTTCAAAAACTTTGATAAATTCAATCGTTTATTCCCTTTTTCAACACTTAAAATCTCGAGCAAGAAACAGCCCAACTGCAACATGAACTTCTATAATCAATCATAACTTCTTTCATCATATGAGACATTCAACTGTATTACCACCACTTGCGTTACAATGAATTCTCTCCACCTGGGTTTCTGCATTACTACACCTTGCGTTGCGGGCTCTCTAAAGTCTCCGTATTACCATACCTTGCGTTGCAGGACCCTCAATTCAGAATTATCAACTTACACATACACACATGTATTATCAATCCATATACAATAAGACAACATTTCTCAAGGTCACATTCTGTAATTCATCATCACACAATGTACTACAAAGTCATAAGCATGCCCCATTGAACATTGATAAGTATTTTAAATCCACTTTATTACTTAAAATCTATTACGACGTCCTACGTCACGTACCGAACCCACAACAACTCCACGACACACCACCAACTAGGTTTTAAACTAAAATCTTATAGAGCGAGTGCCAAAGGAACCTAGGGAGCTCAACAAGATTAGGCACGAGGATAGGAATCACAATACTACCTAGACAAACTCATTTCTGCCCATAACACTCCCCATATTACCCCTTATAGTCCACGATACTCTTATCAACCTTACGGTACGTTCCCTATCTAACGACACCAATATTATACTCCAAGGAGTGCCAAGAGACAAGGTCGAACAACGAGTTATTAGGACGTAAGCAATCATACTCAAGAGTGACTTAAACATGTCCTAATTATATAGGGAATCGTAACACGAAACGAGAACAATCTTAGAAATAACCACAGACATCGGCAAACTAACATATCTCTACTCAAATGGTCATAACTTTTTTGTACTAAGAGATTTAAAATGATTCTGGCGGCAAATGAAAGATGACTTCATGAACTTCGAATCGATATAAAGTTTATATGAAACGGATATCGGACGAAAAAGCTATGGCCGTTTGAAATTGAGCTGAAACTCAAAAGACGGGTAGAATTTCCAAAGAGGGGAGGGATTGATCCCTCCTCTCTTGGGGATCGATCCTTAAGGGCAAAAGTCCAGATTTAGTCCAAATTTGAATGAGGGATCGATCCCTCATGCTTGGGGATTGATCCCTAGGCGATTTTGGGCGATTTTCTACAGATTTCAACAGCTTTTCGAAGACACAATGGTTGATGATCTAAACTTGATTAAAACATGAAATCAACTCATAAACAAATAGAATGAGTAAGAAATTCCTACCTCAAGATTAGAAGCTTCACACACGAGATTAACGAACGAGCCCTAGTTTTCAAAGCTCCGAAATCCTCCAAGAACGAGTTCTAACACAAACCCACGCGATTCCAATGCTTAAATCACATGAAGGACACAGATTGAAGGTTAGACTTCATGGATTTCAATTGATTGATGAAGTTTTTGGGTGAGAGAATGAGAGAGAGTGAGAGAACCGAAGAGAGAGAGGGAGAGCCGAGAGAGAGACGTGAGGAGAGAGAGATATTTTTGGGTTTCTATGATTCCCTACACACACACACACACACACACACACACACACCCTTTTATACTTGTTCCAACACAAACTATACTTACACTCCCTCTAATTTCAATTCCATCATATAAACTCCCAAATCAAATCAACTCAACAAATTTCAAATTAACCCCAATTTCACATAAACTCAACAATCAATCATATTTTCCTCAATTTCCAATATCATATAAACCCTTAAAAATATTTCAGAAATTAGAGGTCTCTACAGGAATGAGGTAGCTGTGAAGAAGAGAGTGCGGTCCACGGGCACCAAAAAATGTGAATGCCCATTTGAATTGAAAGCTGTAAAGGGCAATGATGGTTGGACTGTCTCTGTCCACAATGACACTCACAACCATCCTCTAGCTGTGTACTTGGAGGGCAATTTGTATGCCATACAACATATCTTATTGTTAGTGTGTGTTACAGATTATACAAAGTCCTCAAAGTCGGTCATTCCATTTCATATTGGGATGTTGACTTGTATTGCCTTAATTTTGAATTAGTTCAGACCTTGTCTCAATAGCTAAACCATTGTGTCTGAAAGCTTTGTGGTGGAACTAAAGTGTAGCAACACTGAATTGGTGAAATGATCTTAGGAAAAGTCTTCAATACACACCCCTTTAAAGTGTGTACCATATGCACCTATTGTGTGGTTCATATTGTGCCACCTCATGAAAAATTACTTGTAGGACCGGTCATTCATAACATTTTATTTCGTATCGTAACTTTTATACTAAAAATTCGTAAGTTTTCATCAATATGATTCGTAACTTTTTAGCAATAGATTCATAACTTTTTAGGAATCATAACATTTTAGTGTATTTTAATGAGGGTGCATATGATACACACCCAAATAAGAGGTGTGTATTGTAGGACTTCCCATGATCTTATCATCTTATGAATTGGGAATTGGCTTGTATGTATTTCAATTTGTTGATTGAAGGGACAGATTATAGAAAATGGCTATGGCATCTTTTTTTATTCTTAATTTGCAGTAACAAGATCTTAACTTGTACAATTAGTCATAAATGTAGTATAAGTTAGTTTTTGTGTGAACCCAAGCCGGGGTACGTAGCTTCTTGATAAGTTTAACTTTCTTGAAAAGTCCACACATTGAATACTTACACTTGTGCATCGCAATTACGTAATTGCAGATTCACATTTGGTGATGCCGGCGTTTTGTACTTTCTTTTCACACATCCTTCGCCTCAAAGTTATGCGGCTGCTGTGGTGTGGTGAGAGTGGTTTTGTGGTGGTGACTGAGGAGAAGAAGAAACGGGGGAAGGGAGAAAGAGAGACGGGGTGGGTTTGGTATGGTGTGGTGGGAGTGATAACTGGTGAGAGGAGGGTTGTTTTAGTGCGGTGAGCGGTGGCGGTAATGGTGGGTGCCAGTGGTGGTGCTGTGGGAAGGAACGGGGGAGAGAAGGAAAGAAAACTAGGTTTGAGAAAAAAAAAGAGAAAAAACGGACGGGGGAGAGAGAGGTGTGTGGGATATTTGAGATTGTTGGTTTGTAAGTAGCAATGGCTGCGGCCATCAGAAACCGCCCTTTCAAAATTTTGAAAAGTTCTCTCTCTCGCTCTCCAAAAACAATCCAGCACCAACGCCACCGGAGATTTCCACATACGCCGGCCCACCACCGGAGCTCCCAGAGACGTCGGGCCACCACCACCGTAGGCCCCCCCACCCCGATCTCCTCTCCTCTCTCCTCAATCTCAGACACTCTCCTCTCGTAGCACAACCACCGACGAGCAACCCCAAACCCGCCCCTACAACCACCGACGGCCAACCCCGAATCTTCCCCTACCACCACCGAGGCACCACCACCATTTCTTCTCTCTCACAGGTATCTCTCTCTCACTTCCCTCTCCACAAATCTACATTTGATTTGATCACTAATGCGCACACAAGAAAAAATTAGGTTTTTCTTTTTTTTCAGATTTCATAAAATTGGGGTTTTTAACTAGGGTTTTCAGATTTCATAGTAGTGTTTGTGAATCTGTTGAGAGAATAAATTGCTTTTGGGTGTCGATTTTCTTCTGGCCGTCGATCTGTTGATGGTAGTTGTTGTAGATGTTATCGTTTCTTTTGGTTGGAGACATGTGGATTGGCAAAAATTGCTAGAGTTTGATATTAGCCATCACACCTTCTCTCTCTACTAATCTACCCAAGGGGAGCTACCTTTGATGAAATGTACTGCTAGTTGTTTGGAAAAAGTACTAATTTTATATTATTTTCTGGATTCATGTCCGTTGTAACTAATATTAGCGTAGCAAAAACCAAAGGAGTTGAAGAACAAACCCATGAGCTTAAACTCTAAGGTTACTGATGATGTTAAGAATTGATTGAGAAACACTGTGATCAAACCCCAATAGTAGAGGGAATACAATGCAAGTGACCATGTATACTGCATGTGAATGCACAGAATTTGGATAACAAGGACAGAGTGCAAGACAAAGGCATTGATTTGTTTCTTGTTTCTTTCAAATGCTCTTTCTTACTCTTTCACTCAGTCACACACACCTTTATTATACTTGTTTTTGGTGTAGGATTTCAGGGATGTATTTGTTATAGTTCCGAATTTGGAAATCTAGACTGATTGGAACTTGAATCTCATTAATAAGAAGTTACTACGATATGATTCTAGGAATTCAGGGATGCACTTGTCAGGGATGCGGTAGCATTATTCCTGTTTGTGAACCAGGTGTACTGCTCTGGTGGTGATTTGTTTGTGTAGTAAATCTCAAAATGTGCTTGACTACGGCACTTTGGACTATTGTTTAGCTAGGTTTTAGCCCTGTTAAAGAAAGAAATGTGGATAATTTGGGGACTGGAGTATTTTAGGAAGCATTTTGTCCAAGACTTCTTTTCCCAGGGAATATGGGATTTTGTTTGATAGTTGGTGTTTTATATACATGGTTTCACGTATGGAATGTGAGATCGTGGTGGTGGTGCGTCAGTGGTGGTGGGGGGCTCCGGTGTTGGTGGCCTGACGTACTGGGAGCTCCGGTGGTGGTCGATCGATGGTTGGCCAGCGTATGTGGAAATCTCCGGGGGTGTTGGTGTTGGATTTGTTTTTGGAGAGAGAGAGAGGTACTGAGAATAATAACTTTCCCAAAATTTTAAAATGGGTTCTGTTTCTTTTTTCTCGTGCGTTTGTGAAGCTGGGAGAAGGGAGCAGTGGGACCCCTTGCTTTCCACGTAGGATTGGTATGGAGGTCGGGGTTTTGGTCTCTGCTGATAGCAAAATTGGGAGGAGTAGGAACTGAAGCGAAGGGTTACGATGCCGGAGTACCTACTGCTGGCGATATGAGACATGATTGAATCCAAGGATGCAATTGCTGCCGGAAACCGCCACTTCGACGCCGCCGGAGAAGCAGCCGGACCCAAGCTCAAGTGCAGGCTTCAGGAATTGATGAGCCGGAAACCCCCCACCCCACCCCTCTCTTTCTCTCTATACACACACATGCACGCGCGCGCGCGCACACACAAATATAGATGTGTGTGTACAGTGTACTTCTCACTCCCTCTCTCTCTCCTTTTTTTTGGAGTACAAGGAAGTTTAGTTTCCTTTATCAGTGGAAATGTAGTTAGATATTGATAAAATGAGATACAAACTACCCCGACGATATGCCTACACAAGAAAAAGAAAAAAAAATACAAAAAATAAAAGCGGCTTAAGTTAGCAATACAAAAAATAAAAGCGGCTTACGTTAGCTCCGGTGTTGGCATGAGAGATCCACTCGTGGTGGTGGGTGGAGAAACACCTTCACATTTTTTTCTCTCCCTAAGAATGTGTGGATGTTCAAATATGCGCTTGTGTAACTATTGTGACATTAGTGGCTGTTTGTGCAGTGATGCAATAAATAGGAATGCGATGTCTTTATATTGGGATTGGAAGCCTGCTGATTCTGCTGAACATGCATTGTTTGTGAGTGAAGATTTCATTCACTTGAGCAAATTTACATTAATATTTTTTTCTGCTATTGGGTTTGCTGCATTTATGGACCTGAAAATGTGTTGTCCACCTTCAATCTGTCCCTTAGTAGTAGGATCGTTCTAAAATGGGTGTTCTCCAAAGACGGGAGCTCAAATTGGCGCTCCCAAGATGGGAGCTTGACGGGAGCTCGACGGGAGATCGCTCCCCTCGAGACGAGATCTTGCTCCTAACTAAGATGGGATCTTATCGGCCATTAAGGCAGTTTTCTCTTACTTTTAAGGGGGTAATGCCATTGTGAAAATAAGAATATGAAAATCATATCAATCAAGAAGTTTTGCAAATTGAAAATATTTAACTTCCATTAATTACCCTTTAAGATCCTGAAAAATCTCAATAAGTATCACTTTTCCTGCAATGGTGAAGTAGGCATGAACTGGGGGACATGGTCAAGGGGCATTGATAGCACGAATCGAACCTGTGACCTATCCGGGCCCAAAGCTTGTGGGAGTAACTCACTGACCATCAAGCTACCTCCGGGAGGTTCCCAAGTTGGGGTTCTGTGAAAGTGTTAATAACTCTTTCCTGTAGTTGTGTTGCTTAGAGATGTCTTCGCTTCTGGATGGTTACATGATTGATCCATTACACGTTGCTTAAAGGCTAAAACCAATTTCTTTTTGGTTTCTAAAATCCATTTATATGTTGGATAACTAATTTCTCACCTCAACAATTGTCTCAGTTCTTAATGGTACTTCCCTGATTTTGATCACGACCTTAACTGCAAATACATAACACTTTGTTTCTGACTATGCATTGAGAGGTCACACCAAAATTCATCGGCAGAATACACTACAGTAACTGCAATTGTTTTGGTCTCCGGACTCTCCGCCGTTATTTGTTTGTTTTCAAGGTTGATTTTACCTTGAAACTAACCTAGTTTTGGGCAGAAAAATAATGATAAATTTGTCCTTTTGAATAAAAGATTATATGATGTCCGTTATATGAGTATTAGTTAGTTCATTAGTTCTACTATTTGGCTACAAGTGTTGGTCCGCCTATGCATCAAAGGCATGTGTAATCCTTGAGAAGTTACAATTGGAAGCAGAAATATGATATTCCTTTTGTTTTGTATTTCTCTTTTCTTGAGTATTATGGTTTTTTAGACGAAGGGAAAGCACGGATGTTGAGCATTTGTTTATAGCTCATATAAGTGGAATGGACACCTTGGTTGGTGGACTCCAGAATGTTGCAATGCTTATTGAGATGATTCATTCCTCTTTCTTAAGAAGTATTCGAGGTAGTATGCTTCTGAGTTTCTTTTATCCTTCACTTTCCATGCGTTCTTTTCATATCCAATGGTTAGTGCTCAATCGTACACCTCCCAACAGGCTGGCAAAGCGGATTTTGAACTGCTTGAGAAGAAAGCCATGGCGAGAACGCAAGGTTCCGTCTTGCTTACAGAGTTAAATGGTCTTGTACCTCTTGCTTTCTCTCCCTATAAGCTACTTCATTTCCGTCTGACCAAACAGGGTACCATGTTATCGTATGATCAACTTCTTGAGATAATCTATTTTGAAATCTTGTTAACTTGAGTTGGGCCTGTGGGTTTGAGCAATTATTTATTTGATGAATGTAACTATATCTGGTAAAAACAGGAAGGCAAGTTTTAAAAATCCTTTCTTTTCAACTGTTTGGTCGATGTGGAGAGAAAAAGTTGAATCTCAGAAACTTCTAAATACGACTGATTAAATCTCCTGATTGATTCCAATTACATCTCTCAAACGATCTTCACTATGTTAAGGGTAATTTGGTTGGAAGTTTTCATCCAAACTTAAGTGGGAAAAATAATTCTCAATACACCCGTTAGGATCAAATAGTTTCCTCAACTGGACAACTACAATGGAGAGAACTAATTATCTTATCCCCCTAAGTATTTTCTTCCCTTCTCTTCCTGACTTCTCAGCTGTGTACTAATTCCCTAGTCAAGCCTTTTGGTCATGGGAAGCTTCATTATATAGAGTTCCACATTTCACTTGATTTTATTTTCAAAGTCTTCATCTGCGTTGCTAGCACGGCTTCTAGACTAAAATGCCATGAATACAAGGTTCTTTTAATTTTGTTTATATTGCTCTAGGCGTATCATTAAACTGGGTTGATTTTTATGGCACGTGTTCTGCTGATCATCTTTATTTGCCAGTTGTTCATTTGACTTTACCTGAATTTGACATTAGTTTTGTGTAAAATGTTGCAGGAACTCACGGAGATGATTTTCCAATCAGCTCTATAGACAATTGACTTTTGGCAAATAACTAGTTAGAAATAATGCAATATGCTGCATATTGTTAATTGGCGTGACAGTGGGGTTGAGTTCAGAGTTAAGTCTTCTCCTTGCGGTGGTTATCTATTTAGTTCTCAATATTTATAAGATATAATTATGGAATGCATTTTCACTAGTTTACAGTGGGGTTGAGTTTTTATCCTATGATGCTAAAACTCTCGGATTTATAGAGGAAAAGTCCACATATTCAAAATTGAAGCGTAATCATGCGCAGAAAAATTGTTCCGGGACTTTGAGGACAGAAACAATTATTATCATGTATATGTGAAAGCCCAACTTCGAGGTCAAAAACAATTATTGTCATGCATGTGTGGAAGCGGAACCAGTTGCAGGCTATACTGTACAATATGCGCGGGAGAATAACATCTTTGACTGCCTCAACACCTTCAAATTTTATACTATAATGGAGATGCATCATTCCTTCACACTTGCTAAGGCATGAGAGCAGGATACCCTCAGTACATGTAGTATTTGAAGAGAGGTCCTTTGCTCTCTGTTTTGTGGAGGAGTAATTATTCTGTACTTCCGGAGTACCACGTGGTATGAAATCAGAAAGTTAGCTCAGAAGGGGAAGGCACATTTGGTGCTTGTAAACAGCTCAAAGGATAATCAAAGAGAACTTGAACTCTGTAACAATCCTAGAACGTTTTGTGCATTATGTAGAACAAGTTTTGAAGGAAAATAAAATCCATTGAGAAAGTTAAGGATGCAAGTCCGGCAAATTTCCTAGCAACTGAACCCAAAAAAAAAAGACAAAAAGGCCACAGAAAGATGGAGATTCTCATGCTTTCATTTCATTGCCCATCCATTGTCAATGGCCTAAAAGGGGTGCTTGTGTATTCAGTCTGGAAAGGCGATGGAATTGGCCTTTCTAGTTAGTGTGTTTTGTCCTAGTCAATATCAGTTCACTACTAACAAACTAGGGCTAGCCTAGTTGGCTGCTCTTATAGGGACTTTAATACTGTGATGTTAAGGGGTCAAATGTTGCCGAAGACAATAACTGATTTCAGTTCGAGCAATGCTACTTGGTTTATATGTTGATGACATGTTGGTAGCAGCAAAAATGAGAAATCTGTGGGTTGAAAGTCTTTATTAAACTGTGAGTTTGACATGAAAGTTCTTGGAGTTGCCAAGCAGATTCTTGGGATCAAAATTCACTGTGATAGGAGGGCTGGTCAGTTGAGGTTGTCTCAAAAGGGCTACTTGTGAAAGGTGTTACAAAGGTTCAACATGCCAAGTCAATAAGCACCCTGCTTGCGGCGCACTTCAAAAACTCTCTACCAAGAGGCATCCTGGTTCAAAGGATGAGGTAAAGCACATGGTGGAGGTGTCTTATGCTAATGTAGTAGGGTGTCTCATATATCTAATGATGTGTAGAAGAACAAACATATCGCATGCTGTCAATATGGTCAGCAGGTATACGGTGGATGCGGGAAAGGAGCATTGGAATGCTGTTAAGTGGGTCTTCAGATATCTTGCAGGCACTCGTGATTTGAGAATCGTGTTTGATCAGAAAAGGGCTTTAGAAGATGTGGTGGGCTATGTGCATTCAGATTATCCTTGGGATCTCGACTCTCGTATGTTGATGACAGGTTATACATTTATGTTTTTCGAAGGTATCGTCTATTGGAAGTCTACCTTTCAGGATACGATAGCTTTATCTAGTGCAGATGCATAGTACACGGCAGTGACTGAGGCAACAAGTGTTTGACTTAAGGGGTTGGTAAGTGAACTTGGTTTCATGCAGCTGCGTTGTGACAATCAAAGTGCAATTCACTTGGTGAACAATCAGATTATACAACACAAGGATAAAACATATTGATGTGCGGTATCATATGATTCAGGAGTTGTTAGCATCAGGTGACTTCACTTTGTCTAAAGTTCACACTGATGAGAATGCATCTGACATGATAACGAAGCCGGTTACTAGGGACAAGTTTGAGCGTTGCTTGGACTTCCTCTAAATCCATCGTTGTTGATTGAGAACTTGAGGTTAGAGCACTCATACTCGTAAATGGAGTGCAGTTTGGAAGACTACAACAAGCTTGTCTTTAGGATGATTGAGATTGAAGTCAAGGTGAAGATTTGTTGTGTGTGGCTTCAATTTAATGAGAGGGCCCATCCGGTCAGTTGGGCCTGCGAATTTGTTTATAAATATGTGTTTTCAACAGCCCTTAGGGCTCTAAAGCTTCTTTCGGTAAGACAAACATAGAGAGAGAGAGAGAGAGAGAGAGAGAGGATTGGAGTTTATAATCCTTATTGATTGCAGTGTATTGATTCGTCCCGTCTCCCCATGGAGTAGATAGACAACCTTTGTATCGAACCGCATAAATCTCTTATGTTCCTGTGTGCATTGGTTTCTTGTTTGAGATTGACTTTGCTTCATAGAATCATTGACTTCCGCATATTGTACAACAAAGAAACTTTCAAGATCTGGAACTATCCGTATGCTAGAGGGTGCCGCCCCTGCTATTCTTTTTGGCCTGTTTAGAATCCTGTGTAATGTGTTACTCTCGTCATTATATCATGAGGTTCTGTCACTTCCCTGAAAAGAAAAAAATATAGAATCGTAGCAATCCACCCATTCTAATTAGTAGTTGCTCTGGGCTTGGGAGTCAAATGAACTACGACTACTTAAAGATCAACTTTGTGAATTCGGGCACATTGGAAGGAAGAAATCTAGGGGGGCAAGGGTGGTTCTACAGAACACCGATACACACAAAACTTTGAGCAAATGTATACCCCTTTTCATCTCTAACTATTTCCAAATTTACATGTCATATAATCCAAACTAAAATAGCTATTTCCAAACTTTGAGCTGATTCATATATTAGATGAATATACATGTCATATAACCCCAAATAGAAGAGATCAGAAACTTAAAAGGAGTCAAGGCAAAGCAGTGTTATAACCGATCGTGCACCCGAACAAAAGGACGAAAGCAGCAGAACAATCGATTATACCCCCTCAGAATTATGAAGTAAAAGAAAAAGGCCAAAATAGTAGTAATGCTGTAAATGTGATACCTGAAGACAGTTGTTACTGCATGGTTGATTTAGGTAGAATTTATTCGGAATAAAATACATATACATGAGATAATTACAATGCAATCACTAGGAGTTCATAGGCGTTAAAAGGTTCTAGCTACAATCTACGTTTCCAAAACTGGCATCTAAACATCTCTTCCCAGGTTCTAAGTCAATAACATCATATTGGTCAA
>BPLS01026566.1:53921-90274 GCA_019656275.1 Rhododendron kiyosumense
TACTTCTTATTCCAAAGAAGAACTCAACTGGTTTGAAGACGCTTAGGCAAATCTTGGGGTGGAGTAATTGGACACAAGAACTTCTCCTCATGGCGTTTAAAGTAGCAATGTTTTCGTTTTCACATTTTTTTATTCCAATTTTTTAAGTCTCTTTGAATACTCCGATTATCTTAGGATTATACTCGGACTATATCTTTGGATGACATTCTGTTATTTTCATGTGGGTGATATTATTTTCTTGACAAGCTCTTGAATTCTTGTTGGATTGAGCCAAAACCTGCTCCTTATTCATATCGAGAACTTAGCTTAGTCTTAGTTTCAAATTATTGGGCAAATCTTAGCTTGTCTTGAAACTCAGCAAACTTTTATTGATCCTGTGTTATAAGGTAAAAAGTTGATGTTTTATTTTCTAGATGTTTCTGTATTGGAGTATCATTTATGGATACCATCCAAAGTAAGTCAAGAACTTCTACCTTGCCCATGGCTAATGTTTTGACACGGACAACGCTCCAAAACACAAACCTTCTATACTGTATCCAAAGCTAGTTTTTGTGTCAAAAGAATACCTGATATCTCAGGAAAAGAAATATGTGCAATTCATGAATGGATGGTGATAGTAGACGATTACTCCTCTGATTGCTTCCTTTTGAATATAATTTCGCTGAAAAAGATCGATTTGCCTCCATGGGAAAAAGTGCCATATCAATTATGGATACTTTCTGCACCTCCCACAGATGACAACTACATCGTTGGATTCATAGGTGAAGATAGTCATTCCACAACGTTTTGCCACACAAGTGATGGTGAATGGGGATATTAGACATTATGGATCACAGGGTTGAAGTGAGACACGTCTTTAAGAGATAACAAGACACCAAGATCACCATTACTACGAGAGACATTTAGGATGTTCTGTTCTTCATTAATGAAGCTGCCAACTGCATCTCATGCTCCTCCTCAAAATCAGGTACTTTGGGAAACTCCATAATTCATATACTTCATGCGGCACAACGATAAAAGTATGTATGTATTCGATGTTGAGGAGAAGTGCATCTATATCCACCATCCCTGTCCCTATCTTGGTCGTAATGTTGTAATTCATATACTTCATGTGGCACGACGATGAAAGTATGTATGTATTCGATGTTGAGGAGAAGTGCATCTGTATCCACCATCCCTGTCCCTATCTTGATCGTAATGTTGCACAAAAACAGTGGGTGATGCCCATAAGGACATAGTCGGATCTTTAGTAGAGCATATTCAGAATTGGCTATTGCTATGTTGTCAAAGATAGATGTTGTATCATATATGTTGATTATGATTGGACAAAACCTTGTTAATTATTCTTGATAGAAGTCGCCGATTGATAAATGTAGGCTTTTTTTATCTTCTTGACACTAAATACGTATCCGCTTTTGTGACTTCCACGGGCCACGGCCATTATCATGACTCCTTGTTTGGAGTGAAAAACCATTTTGAAGTGGAATTCGGAGGCAAGATCTACGTACGGAAGGATTTGGTTTTTGGCATCAATGCACTTCATATTTTTTGCCCATTAGATCAGCTCATCTCCACCATTTTCAACTTATCGCATTTTGGAAATTTCTCTGGGGCATTGTGCTAGTCTTGATCATGTATGCTTTTGTAGAGCTACAAGTAAGTGATTTGGGTTCTCCTAACAACGTTAATAGTAATTCCCATTTGGAATCCGCTTAAATAATTAGAACAAAATAATCAAGACCATTCCGAATATATCAGTATTAAAATTGAGTAATCCTAGGTGTGCCATTACTAGGAAAATGGATGTGTTCCTTTTGTTGTCAACTGCAAGAACTATTTGGTTTGCAAGACTGAAAGGCAGGATGCTGTCCTATTGTTTCCCAGAATTCCTGTCTTGTGGGGCTATGGTGTTTACCCTATTTGTTCCATTCGCCCTCGTTAAGGGTTCTCCCTTGATGGTTTGGTGTAGAGAACCATCAAATAACACAACAACAATAATAGTACCCGTGTGAACCCCAATGGATGGGGTATGGACATGGATAATTGAAGACCAACCTAACCTTTGATAATATATGGAAAACGTGACCACTCTCATAAAGTTTTTTGACTGAAAGACAGGCTCCCTATACCTTCAAAAATCGAGGAACTCAAGGGACGTTATGCCGTAGAATGAACCATCAAAATTACCCGAAAAAGATAAATTCTGCATTTGGAATTCTAACAAAAACAACTGTCTTACTTTCTTGCTTTTCTTGTACTGCTGTCGGGGAAAGGGGACTTTAGAAAATAGGTTGGCTCATGCAAGGAAAGCAAAACAACGGGGTGAGTCTAGGTTGGCACTTGCCTTTTAAAAGACAAATTTTCCTCAAAGTTATAGTCATGACTTCAGTGAAGAGGGGATTAAGGATTGAAAATACAACAAACGAAGATTAGCTAGTAACTCAAACAAAAGAATACCATTTTGACTAATGGAGTTGTCCGCCCATCAGTTGTATTTGTGATACTTTACAAATGAGTGACACGGTGGTCTTATCATCACTTTCTAGTTTATTTGAACCCCACATGTACTAGTTAAAGCTGCCCTCAAAAGGAGAGAGCTAACTTCATATTGTATTCATGTAAGTAGTGACTTTAGGAATTTAAGTACTAGGAAAAAGTGTCAACAGCATGAGCTGCCAAAACAGTTTAGATTTCTTAAGTTCCCTGTTGTCTACCACTGGTACATCTTTCCTCAACCAAACAAGTGGGCAAGCCTTCAGAAAATCCTCAACTTGTCTCCTCCCAGAACCTATACAAATCTAAAAGCTAGTCTTTGAAAGATAATAAAAGGAGGGGTGGGTTCTCTGGGCACTTCTTGGGTACTCAAACATGATGTCTGCTTCTTCTTGTATGAAGACATGGTTGGTCTTGAGCCTTTTTATTTCTTTATTTGTTCTCTCTGAAGCGTCCCGGTTGCCCAAGGGATACTGGGAACAGATGCTGCCAAAGGGGCTTCTTTCTCCCTTTTCATCTCCCTCTAGAGGGACAAATTCGGCAGGTACTATGTCATCTAGAGCAGTAGAAACGGCGCAAAATCATCTTTCATCAAATGGGAAGGTTTAGTTCCCTTCCAGGGGAATGGTAGTATCACACCCCAAAATGAGAAGTGACCGGCCGTGAACCACAAGGTCAATTTATGGGACACGCAGGCCTAAAATAAAATAAGTCATCAATCAATAAATATTTTTTTATTATTAAATAAATCCCAATCATAAACATGGGGCACAAACATCCCATGAATCAAACAAGACCAAGTGATCCAACAATAATAAAAGAATCCAGATGTCTGACAAAATGTTTCAAATGCGGAAGCGATTAATAAAATAAAAATATGATGAGACACCCTAAGGAGGTCAAACTAAAAGAAGTTCCTGAGATGCCGCCAAGAGTCCTTGCCTAAATCCCCGACTAGCCTGAAAAAGAATTTGGAATAAATCCGTCAGCTAACAAACTCAGTGAATGGCAAAGCATGTATATTAGAATAAAGTTCTGAAACAGGGATCAAAATAATTTACCATGTCAATATAAATTTGGGATATGCGGTGAACAACAAAATAATCCATTAATCCAATTAACGATTCCTCCGATAAGTCTTAATGGTGTTCTCAATCCAATCTCCAACACCAAAATCAATAGACCAAGTGCCAGTGAACAAATTTCTCAAAATTGGATTCAATATCAAAACTTAGAGTCACCGTGAGTAAGCAGCCCGTAGAACTTTTCCCTAAGAATGATTCAGTCAGTAACAACCGTTGAGCATTAGGGTCACCAACCTAATCCGGTCTCTTCCCTAATGGCCAGAGTCACCCGCACACAGAGGATTAATTTCCTTGGATTTTCAAAATATGTTCCCATGAATATCCACAAAGTTCTCACCAAAAGATTATTCGATCAACAAATGCTTTCACCAATCTGCATGCCAATTTCAAGAACCAAATAAAATAAATACATGTTCCCAATTTCAATCATTAATTTTCTAAAACAATAATTTAAGGGATACGGAGAAATTTGCAAATACGTAACATGCTTAACCACTCACCTAAGCCCAAAGCTAATGCAATCGAATAATGCGGAACAAGCCTAAACTGAATAAAGAATCATATAACCATATTATCAGTAAGTGTATCATGTATCACTAAGTGTATCATGTATAATATTGTCTATAACAATGAAGGACTGCCTAGAAGAATATTTAACTAACATAGACTAATTACCCAAGTTACCAGACAACTAGCAAACCTAAAACTCTAATTCCCAAGCCCAAGTTCCACGTATACATGAACCCAATGCACCCTCCAAGTGCCGAAACCCACCTGCACGATCCACAAATACCTACCTGCATCAAATTAATCTAGCTTACACCATCGAAACCATTTAATTCCTTTACTGGTAGTAATATTCAAATCATCTCACAAATGTCCAATATTTAAGCAATCCCAATTGACTACCACCAATCACCGCCACACACACCACGCCGCACCTCTCTCTCTCTCTCTACACAAACAAAACCAATTAAACTAGTCTCCAGCCCAAAGGCTTGACCAATATGTGGAACAATATACATCACAACAAAAGAAATAGATGAAGAAAAATATTACCTCTGATCGGTAAACCCCGAAGTAAACCACCTCAAACGTCTTCGACTTTGCCTACCGTGACTCTTTTCTCTTAAAATGATATCTCTAATGTAAAACAAAACCCTCCTCAACTTACATATAAAACCCTAAGTATTGCTCTTAGAACCGCCCACTACTTCCATCACACCCTAAATTATAGTCATCTGGTTAAACAAAATTGTTAAAACATCCAACTCCAAACCAATTGGCTAAGAGTGGAGAGGCCACCCAAGCTCATATACTAGTTTTTGAGCAGATAATTAACCAATGTGGGAGGATAATTAACCAATGTGGAGAGGCCACCTGGTTGTTTAATTCTATGAGGGCTAATATTCGTCACACTTTTCTGCTTCTTGTTACTCCACATAAGATTTGAACTACTGCAGCCCAAACCGATTCTCAGCAAGGTAATGATGCACAGTATTTTGAGTTGAGGAAGAGGCTCCGTACATTGAAACAAAATCATCATTCTGTTGCTGTGTATTTTGCTGACTTGAATAGAACATGGCAGAAATTTGATTATTATCAGGGATTTCAGGCCGTTTGTGCTATTGATGCTACTGGTTGGTTAAAGCGGTTGGAGAAGGAACGTGTTTATGACTTTTTGGCTGAACTTGATATAGAATATGATCCGATTAGAGTGCAGGTGTTGGGTCGTATTCCGTTTCCATCGTTGGGAGAGGCCTATGCCATTGTTCAGTAAGAGGATAGTACGAGGGGTGCTATGTTGGACACTCCTACTACTGAGCGTTCTGCCTTGGTTGCCATTCCTCATGGTGGGCTTGTTCCACAGAGTGGTAAATCACAATTTGGTGTTAGCAATGGGCCTATTGATCGAGAGTCACTCCGATGTGATCATTGCCACGACACCGGCCATACCAGGGATTTCTGTTGGAAGTTACATGGTCGTCCCTCCCATGGGCGTGGGGGTGGACATGGTGGTCGAGGTCGGGGTCCCATATATTCTCAGGCACAGGCCCATGTTTCGGAGTCTACATGGGTTGCTACTTTGCCTGATTCTGGGTTCAATACTGGGGTTCAGGCATCTTCTGATCATGTGAGTGATTTTTCTCAGGGGGAGATGCAAGCTCTCAGCCGCCTAATGGCTCGAGCTGATTCTAGATCTACTATAACTCCTAATTCTACAGCAAATCCCATTTCATCCTATTTTGCTCACACAGGTATTCCGACTTGTGTATTTACTGTCTCTTCTACTATTCCTTGGATTATAAATTCCGGTTCTTCAGATCATATGACAGGTTGTTCCTCTGTATTTGATTCTTACTCTACTTGTTCTGGTAAGGATAAGGTCAAGATAGCAAATAGATCATTCTCTGCTATTTCAAGGAAAGATTCCGTTCGCTATTCTCTCTCTATTTCCCTCTCTTCAATTCTACATATTCCAAATTTTGCCACTAACCTTTTGTCCGTTAGTAGTCTTACTCGTTCTACAAATTGTTCAGTGACCTTTTTTCCTACTCATTGTGTTTTTCAGGAATTGGACACGGGGAAACTGATTGGCAGTGGTAAAGCACAGGATGGCCTCTATTTTTTAGAGTCTACACCTCGTTCACCTATGTCATGTGGTCTTGCTCCGCAAGCAAATACAAGTTCAGCTATTTCTATGTTACATCAGTGGCACTGTAGATTGGGTCATCCCTCTTTTGGGATTTTAGAATAACTTTTTCCTACTTTAATTAAGCATTGTTCTAGGAGTTACTTTTTTGTGGAGTTTGTGAGCTTGGAAAATATAGATGTTCATTTTGTGCACCTATTAATAAACGGAGTGCCTCTCCTTTTATGGTTACTCATTCTGATGTTTGGGGTCCTTTCCCTGTTACCTTTCTTAAAGGTTTTCGGTGGTTTGTCACCTTTATTGACTGTTATTCTTGTGTTACTTGGGTGTATTTACTTAAATCAAAGAGTGAAGTTTTTTCTTTGTTTTAAATCTTTTCATGCGATGATGCGCACCTAATTTGATACGAATATAAAAATTCTCCAAAGTGACAATGGCACTGAATATATTGATCAGACTTTTAGGACCTTTCTAGATAAAAATGGCATTCTTTTTCAGACGACTTGTGTTGACACTCCACAACAAAATGGAGTTGCTGAACGCAAAAATCGTCATTTTGCTGAGGTTGCTTGCTCTCTTTTATTTATCATGAATGTTCTCAAATATTTATGGGGCGAAGCGATTTTGACTGCAACTTACCTTATTAACCGTATGTCATCTAGTGTTCTCCACTTCAAAACTCTCATTGAGTGTCGTCCTGGTAGTTTTCGTGTCATGACTCTTCCTTCGAGAGTTTTTGGTTGTGTATATTTTGTTCATACTCCTCACCTCTCTGGTGGCAAGTTAAGTCCTAAAGCCCATAAATGTGTTTTCATTGGGTACTCTCCTACCCAGAAGGGCTATAAGTGTTATGATCCTCACTCTAGGAAATTTTTTGTCTTTTTGGATGTCACCTTTTGGGAAACAGAGTCTTTTTGTCTCTCACTCCGCTTCATCTCTTCAGGGGCAGCATAGGCAGGAAGAGATGAGGGAGGTTTATACTCATGGTCAGGAGGAGGAATTATTTTTTAATCATAGTGAGGGGGAGAAGGAAAAATCTAAAGAGGAACAAGTATCTGTTGAAAGAGCAACACATGACATTGGTGGTGATATGAGAATAGATCACAACAGTGGCAAAGGCCTGACTTGCAAGTCTATACTAGAACTAGACGGAAAAATGGAGAGCTCTCCTGTGTTATGCCACATTGTCAATCACAATCGCCTGCACCAGTTCCGGATTCCTCAGCCGACTCATCTGGTAATGAATCTTCTCTCATTGAACCTCATTTTCTTAATTCTGATAATCTTCATGTTGCTCTTCGGAAAGGCGTCAGGTCATGCACCCTACATCCTATCTCCCAGTTGTTTCTTATGATCGTTTATGTCCTTCGTACCATGCCTTTGTTTCGTCTCTTTCTTTTATATCTATTCCATAGAATTGGCAGGATGCACTGGTGATACCTAAGTGGGAAGAAGCTATAGTAGAGGAGATGACAACTTTGGAAAATAATAGCATTTAGGAGCTAATATTACTTCCAGAAGGGTAGAAATCAGTGGGATGCAAGTGGGTTTTCACTGTTAAGCAGAATACTGATGGTACTGTTGAGAGGTACAAGGCAAGACTTGTTGCTAAGGGTTTTACTCAAACCTCTAGTATTGATTACGAGGAGACGTTTGCTCCGGTAGCAAAGATGAACTCTGTACGAGCCCTACTATCTTGTGCTGCAAATTTAAATTGGCCTCTACAATAGTTTGATGTGAAAAATACATTCCTTCATGGTGAATTAGAGGAGGAGGTGTATATGGATATACCTCCAGGTTTTTCTTCCTCTGAGACTGAAGGAAAGGTCTGTAAGTTGAAGAAAGCTCTCTATGGGTTGAAGCAGTCACCTAGAGCTTGGTTTGGCAAATTTTCGAAGGCTATGTTGAGGTTTGGATACAAACAGAGCCATGCAGATCATACTATGTTCATCAAGAGGGCTGCTGGTAAAATTGTTGACCTTATTGTCTATATTGATGATATAATAATGACAGGTAATGATGTGGACGAGATTCTTAATCTTAAGTCTAATCTGGCTCAGGAGTTTGAGATTAAGGATTTGGGATCACTGAGGTACTTTCTAGGGATGGAGGTAGCGAGATCCGATAGATGTATTTTTATCTCCCAACGGAAGTATATACTTGATCTTTTGGAAGAAACATGTATGTTGGGTTATAGACTTGCGAATTCTCCTATTGAGGCGAATCATCATCTTAGTGGAGGTGTGAGGGAGCACACTGATAAGGAGAGATATCAATAATTGGTGGGTCGACTGATATACTTAGCTCACACTCGACCGGATGTTACTCATGCAGTTGATGTTGTTAGTCAGTTTATGCATGATCCTCGTACTCCATATCTGAATGCAGTTTATCATATCTTGAGGTATCTGAAGTTAGCTCCAGGGAAAGGAATTTTGTTCTCTAATCATGGTCACCTAAGGTTGGAGGTTTTCACTTATGCTGACTGGGCTAGATCTGTGGATGATAAACGCTCTACTTCGGACTATTGTACTTTCCTTGGAGGGAATTTGGTTACTTGGCGAAGTAAGAAGCAATCAGTGATTGCCAGATCAAGCGCAGAAGCAAAGTATAGAGCTATGGCTCATGGTATTTATGAGCTCTTGTGGCTCCAAACCTTATTACGTGATTTGAGAATTTCTGATAGTGGTCCTATGAAACTCTACTTTGACAATAAAGCTGCCCTCAACATTGCTCATTATCCTGTTCAACATGACAGAATGAAGCACATAGAAATTGACAAACACTTCATCAAGGAGAAACTGAGTGATGGGTTGATATGTATGCCTTTTGTGAAATCAGAGAATCAATTAGCTGACATATTCACAAAAGGGCTTGACAGCAAGAGTTTCCACACCGCTGTGTTCAAGTTGAACTTGATTGATATCTTTGCACCAACTTGAGAGAGAGTGTTAAGTTATGGGTGTATGTGTAATTAGCATGTAATTGAGCCCTTGTTAAATTAGATTAGGAGATAAGGGTATCAGTGTAATTATTCTCTTTGTCTTGTACAACTCTAACGTAATGAGAAAATAACACAACACTTTTAGATTCCCATTCCACGTCTCTCTTTCTTTACAACTTTACAAAAATATCTAAAATTCTAATTGAGGTAAAAACTAAATTACTATGGTTAAAAAGCTCATACCCTTCTAGTTATAATAACGACAATTGCACCCGTTGTGCATGCAAAAATAATTAATCAGGACCCAACCATAACACCCAATTAAATAATGGCCAAATTAATTAATAAAATAAATTAAAATTCAAGACCGTAAGAGGTAGTTTTTCACATCTCTCTCCCTTCTCTCCAACGAAGAAAGTGCTACCTTGAACTGCTACTCTTGGAGGGAGGCTAGTGATATTTTGCAAATAGTTTGCTGTGGCAAACTTCGAGAAGTCTTCTGCAACAAGAATCTCTTGTATAGTTGAATGAATAGATAAAGATATTCATCGTTGACCAAGATGATGTTATTGACTTAGAACCTGGGAAGAGATGTTTAGATGGCCAGTTTTGGAAACGTAGATTGTAGCTAGAACCGGTTAACGCCTATGAACTCCTGGCGATTGCGTTGTAATTATCTCCTGTACTATGTATTTTGTTCCTGAATAAATTCAACCTAAATCAACTATGCAGTAACAACCGTCCTCAGGAAGCACATTTACAGCATTAGTACTTCATAATTCTGCGGGGGTATAGTTGATCTGTTCTGCTGCTTTCTTCTCCATTATTCCTCTTGTTTGGGTGCGCGATCGGTTATAACACTAATTTGTCTTTACTCTTTTGAAGTTACTGCTCTCTTATCTATTTGGGATGATATGACATGTATATTCATCAAATATATGAATCAGCCCCCCAAATTTGGAAATAATACCAATAATTAAAGATGAAAAGGGGTATACATGTGCTCCAAGTTTTGTGTGTATCTGTAGAATCACCCTTGCCCTCCTAGATTTCTTCCTTCTAAGGTGCCCCAATTCACAAGTTGATCCTAAGTAGTCTTTGTTGTTCATTTGACTCCCAGGCTCAGAGCAACTACTAATTAGAATGGGTGGATTGTTACGATTCTTTGTTTTTTTCTTTTCAGGGAAGTGAAAGAACCTCATTATTAATGACGAAAGTAACACATTACACAGGATTCTAATCAGGGCAAAAAGAATAGCCTAATAAGATTATAGAAACAAAAATAATGTGCAGTGTGATTCTAGTTGACCATTCAATTTTTTTCACAAAAATATCCAGTGGAACATATTTAATCACATCTGTCTGGAATATTAGACTGGGAAGTGCTTAAATTTGTTCTTCTCGGTGATGGCTCCACCCACATGTTTGCTTTTGATGAGATTTCTTGTCGACATAGACAGAAACACCCATCGCAACACTCCTGAGAAAATTTTCCATGGGAAAATTAAGTAGACTTAGCAGTAAAATGATTCGTATCCCAAATTAATAGCACTCTTGGACTGTAAGAAATGAATCAATAGATGAAAAGTGAGAAGCTATGGTGTGAACCTTAAGGTTCTGAGGCCTCTTGGGGACAGATTACACTACAGATATCCTTATTTTTGTTAGAATCGTCAATGTCAGGTGAAACCCAAAAGTTTACAGGTATGCGAATCTTATTACCAGTGGGAGTCTCTTGGAAACATCATATTTCGAAATTGTGAACAATCTACATGTTCTGTTAGTTATGCAGAATTTTATTCATGTTGATCTTTATGCCTCTTCATGGGGGCAGGATCTCTGGAGGCAGGAAAATGCCGATGGAGTAGATGAGCCAGATTAAGCTTCAAATGGGGAATTACCTTTTCACGCGTGTTGCAATGAGTCGCCCATACAAGGAGGATCCTGCTCTTTAATTTCACTATGGAAATCAGCAGCCCTATGAGATTCTGTTATGCTCTTGTCATAGGGGCTTATAGCCGCATTCTTCTTTGCTTCTTTTGGCAATCGCGCTTTAAGGGCTGCTTCTCATCGCAAAGCTTATCGAGAGCCAAACAAATTGACATTAATCAGTGACTCTATGAAATTCTTCCTGATAACATTACGAAAGCTGCACGTCTTTCCTAAATTATATTACATTGTGGTATATTGTTTGGTAATCCGGGACCGATCCCACCAATCGCAATCTTAATTGTGTGGCCATAAACTGAAGCCCCCTTCTTCAGCTAAATTGCACAAGCTTTCACTTGCAGGGAGGGTGACCCAAACGATTTTGCTCTGGGTAGGACTAAGGGAGTCAAACGAGAGTCTTGTGCTTCTAAGGCACTTACCTCTGCCCTCCTTACCAGAATGCCATTTCAGTTAAATGTTCAACGCATTTGAAGTACAATATATTCTCCAACTTCATTATTCAGTGCATGAATAAGTGGTCAATGATATAGAAAAAGAACTCTTTTTGTGACATTCTGGAACCAATACATATCATAATCCATGTTCCACGGACTCATTTAGATGTGTCAAGTACCCATGTGGGACACTTAGACACTTGGCTACCCATGTGAAGAGGTAGCCCTAGACAAAGCTCAGTGGAAAAACAGGATTTACGTAGCGGACCCCAATTGATTGGGACACAAGGCTCCGTTTGGTTTGGTTTGGTTTGAGATCTGTCCATATGTCTAGTTAGAAATTCATCTTACAATAACAGTTGGTAAACGGACTTCACCCAATCACAGTGTATGCCCAATTGCATGAAAACTATTCATCTTGGTAAAATCCTTTAAACAAAAGCAACATACTGAAGAATATGAATAGTTTGCCGTGTCCCATGTGATATGCTTAGGATGTAAATGAGATGAACATGATATAAACACTCAGGCCTACCTTATATATGTAACATAAACGAAGATACAAAATAGACTGATGGAACTCTTGTTGCAGCTCCAGCATTCAGTGTCACTATATCGCTCAGACCTTGAATGTCTACTGCTGATCAACCCCAGCTGATTGGACAACGGAAGCCACACAATCGTGATCAACCCCAACTGATTCAGCCATCTCGATGCATTGTGCAATGCGATGCCAGGAGCTCCGTAGCCGATGCCAAAGCCGCCCTTATTTTTGAGCCTGGGCCTTTGGAGTTATCTGCTGCACCCACCACAACAAATGCTGAAGCCAGTCCAGCAACAGAGAGGGTGGCGTGCATCCGTGCATTTTCTGCCATCGCTTTCTTCTTTAGTGTGTTGTTGTTACAGTCCTTGTAGTGGACCCACCTACTTATAGACCCCATTCTCCGAGCGTTGAAAGATTTTTTTACCTTGCCCGACTGGCAAAAGCACAGAGGAACAAGAGAAGGTGCATTTCTATTTCCTCCGGTCATTTGCTTGTAGATCATCAGTTTTTTTAAATCATCTACAGACTGCAGCATATTCTTGTCTGCTTTTGTGGACTTGTTGAAAATGATAGAATACAATTGATGTCGGGGTTATTGAAACCTTACGGACATTAACAGAAGTGTTGGGAAAAACTACCCGACACACTACGAATATTTTTCCCTCCTTGTGCAAATAGAGAATAGACTAAATATTGCAAACCACAATAACCAACAAGCAATCTAGGAGCCGAAAATAAAATATGCAACAACAAGCAAACCACGAGACACCGGGATTTATACGTGGTTCCCCCTAAATTAGAGGTACGTCCACGGGAGCGTAGCGCTACCAAATCTTCCACTATAATGATAATGGGGTTACAAGAGTTCTTCCCTAGCAAGCTACTAGATGCATACAAACATCACCCTAAGGTGGATTTCAACAAAATCAACAAGATACAACAGCAAAGTGGTTATCCCAAACTCCTTGAACCCGAGAGAACCTTACCAATCTGCTCCGATCAATGCGTAGAGCTCGACGAGGTGAAGAACATACCAGAATCTCATCAAAATCAGAGAAGAAACGGTGGTCTGATCTTGGCTTGAACAAAGGAGCAAAACCCTTGCCCTTTTCTGTGTTTCTGGAACTCTCTCTGTATCTCTCGGAAAAACAACAGCAGTCAAAAAAGTGTATGAGACAAGTCTCCTGACTTTCTTTTGTAATCCCATGGAGGAAATTACAAGTTCTCCCTTTGTCATTCAAGGAATAACAAGATAACCCCATAACATTTTGGACTTAATAAATAAGCCCTCTTGTGGACCCACGTCACCCACCAACTAGGAGGGACCCACCCAACAAGAAGCATACCCATGGAAGTACACTCATGCTCAAACAATACAAAAATCACACAGAAGATTTACTTGGTTCACCTGATAACAAGGGCTGCCTCCATGCGCGAAAGAGAATCCATGATGTACCATAGACTGTACATTGTCCAGACAGGGATTATAACTCCAAGATGCCCAACCCCTGACCTATTTCCTTTTTCAATTGTCACCCAGATGCTCCCGATATATTGGAGAGCAAGCTATATATGAGATGGCCTTAATAATGTTATTCTTTCATAGAGCTACCTTCTCTACAACCTTGCATTTGATTCAAAGAATCAGTGGCGGAACTCTATGTGTGTGTGAATGGGGGGGGAGGCCCCTGCAAGCCCCCAGTTTTCTTACTAGGTATAGTACATCTATAGACTTAGTACGTAAAATTGAGGTAGGATGGTCCCCTCAACTATTGCACTCTTTTCTCAATATAGAAGAAACCTGTACTTCCTTCTCAAAAAACAAACAGGAGTAACTTTCTGCAAATAAAGGTTTTAGCCTCTTATAATGCACAGGTAAATGCTGTTGTGTTGGAGCATGCTCCAAAAAATGCTTCCTATGTTGTGTTGGATTACCCTATTTGATCATTTTGTTGTGTGCAAGCTGGAAATGAGCTTCATGAAATTCAGTTTAATTTTTTACTTTTTGACATACATGTTTCTCACATTTATATATAAAGATGATATTTTGGTGTTAATATGTGACTACACGTGGTTTGGTCTCCCCTTACTAAGAATCCTGCGTCCACCACTGCCAAGAATGGCACGCAAAAGCGGCTGCAGCACCAACACCACTCTCCCCTCCTCCGCCGATGCCGATGCCGGAAACAATTATCTCCTAACAGAGATCTTAGCCAGCCTACCCGCTAAGCCCCTCACCCAGTTCAAATCTATGAGGAAGCACTGGCTCTCTCTCATCTCCGAGACCCAATTCCCTCTCCTCCACCAAAAACATTTTGGTTCCAATCCCGGGCCTAGTAACTAACCTCTTGACTATCTGCTTGACGCCTGCCGCCGCCATCGCAAACCCGCTCCCTCTTCCTCCGCACCCCCAACACCGACCCAGAATTCTTCTTCGTGCCACCCAGGTACTACCATCTTGGATTCTTGGAATGGGTTGTTTTGCTATTCCAAGTTAGATGAAACCACGGGGGATTCTATCCTAAGTTACTACGTTTGTGGCCCAACTATGAAAAGTTGTACTAGGATTCCTTTACTGGGTCTGGTCTACGATTGTAGGATGCCTAATGGTGATTCTTGGGTCTGTTGTAGGCTAAAATAATGGCTCGTGCCCACGCCGAGCAGACATCGAGCCTCCTGCGAACGGTCTGTGTGGTCCGAACCTTGTTGATGGTTCGGCTCGGCTTGTCTCGACGTTCGGTGGAGCCTCTCCAGAAGTCAGAAGGAATCATCTATCGAGCATGCCGACCCTTTGACGGTCGGACCCCACGTTCTGCCTTGAATGAATGTAGGGACCAGCTGCCAACTCACCCACGTGGGAACAACAACCGTAGCTATGATGACAACTGTGACGTCACCCAGGGATAAGGATGAGGGCACGTGAAGGTGCTAGCTCACCCTATAAACAGTTACGAAACTCTAATGTGACGGGAGGGTGACGACAACCGATGCATGACAAGCACATGTAAGGTCTGAGAGGCCAGGCTAAAGGAAGCCCTATAATTACCCCTCTATGCCCACCCTAGAGAGGTACATTCTCTTATACTCGCAAACCCTAGTTCTTGGCTTTCATCTCTGAGCAACTATACTCATCCTTGTACCGGAGATCCTCCGGTGTGGTCTTTTAGTCGTGCTTCCTTGTGCAGGCTAGGTGGAAGTCAGGAGCCACTCTCAAACCACAGTCAAGGAAGGAGTGAACCAGATTCATTGGAGCGCCACAAGGTCCACCACAAACTCTGCAATTACAATATTGATAAATCTGCTAGACCTTGGAGTGAACTGAATATTACTTTGGTGGGTGTTTATGTGGCCTTTGATCCTCTGGTGTCACCTCAATATCGTGTTGTTTGTGTCTGGGAATTGAATGCTGCTGCTTTTGATTATAAGGTGCAAAACGTGGTTTTTCGGTCCGACGGAGGGTTGTGGGGTGAGCTGATGGGGCTTTTTGTAGTACCTGATTAAGTGCTGTTTGAGAATGAAGTGTTATGGGAATGGTGTAGGGCATTGGATTAGTGAAGAGCTCATTTGTTTCGACATTGAGGGAGGAGGCGTATTGTTGTGCTGCTACCCTTGAGTTGTGGGGAAGAGAAAGTCGTCTATTTTAGAGAGTCAAGAGTGCAGGTTGTTGTAAATGACTAAGCCGACGTCAATCTATTCCATGTTTTTTAGATGAAAAAGGACTTCTTTGGGTGGTTCTGTATTCTGTTGTGATCTCAACCGAGGGATATTTTTATTGTCGGAGACGTCTTCATACTACTTCATCAGTTCTGCATTTTCTGGGCAGAGGGGAAAGAGAAGATGAGTCTTTTTTTTTGTGGTAAAAGTGTCTGGTAAACTGTTCTCTTATGATATTAAGAACCATACCCCAAAGGAGCGTTGCAAATTGCTACATTCTCCATCATGCTATAAAGCTTTTCCATATCATGAGACTCTATTTGAAGTTTAGACCCTGTGGTTATATTAACTCCTTTCGGAACTTACATTGCACATATGAATAAGTCTTTTGTTAGATGTTTAACTTGAAAGGTTGGTACATAGTTCACATGGAAAGTTAAGTCGTTTGGCATTTGAGGGGAAGGATAGTTACCATGATGCAGTGTGACTTGGTCTATACACTTTCAGGGCCGAAGTATTTGTCAATAACTATGGGATGCTGGATCCACAGCCTGATGCTGAGTTTGGGTTTTGTTTGCCATCATATTCTTCCAACATCCAAGGGATTTCTGGAGATGTGAACAGTTTTTGATCTTCTTAAATGTGGCTTTGAAAATCTATATATCTTCGGTCTACTGCCTTGTTCGTCATTTATACTGCAAAAGCGATATGACTTGTTATCATCGAAGCATGAAGAAATTATGTTGGGGCTCCACCGTTGTGTTCAAGCTGTTTCACCTCTGCAAGCGATGCTACTATGATGGAGTATGTTAAATCTTAAAGCTGCATGTATCTTCAGTTTCAAACATGACATGCAAGCATAATGGATACCTATGGTTATATACGAAGGTTTAATTCTGCTCCCGACCACATGTTTGGTTTTTCAAGTCTCTTATTACTGATCTTATAGTGAACAACGTTCAGTTTGCTCTAATTCTAACTGCAAAATTCCTCATCCATTTTGAAGTTCTACATTTAACTACTTAAGGGGCTTGGCCCCATTCCAGAACAGAAAAAAAGCTCTTATTTTTTAAAAAGACAATTTCAAGCTCAAAAATTGTGGGCTTGTTGAAGTCTAAAAATATGCAATATAGATCTTGTTTGAAACATCTCATTGAGATCTTTTATACGATGCAAAAAAAATTGAAATTTTTTTTTTCATTTACATTATTTTTGAGTTTGAAAATGTAAAATAAGCTGCTTATTTTTTAAGAAGATTTTTGGAACAGGGCTCATTTTTTTAGTTTTTGCCTTGTGTAAATGGACAAGTGTTCCAAAAGCAAGTTCAGTATTCTACTCAGGAATATTTGATTCACCTGCATCATTTGGCTACCAGGGCATATGTCTATAGGTGATTGGATTGCATCATTAGGCTGGAAGGGCATTTCTGTTTTCAGTTATGTAACTGTGAGTTGTTTGTGGTTCATAGCATTACTTTAATTGAAAAGGCAAGGACATCCTGTTCATCTAGCATCCGGATAAACTGTAAGAGGAGTTAGACCATAGCATGCAAATCAATTTTTTTGTAATGATTCTTTTTTTCCCTCCGTGTAGTGCTGCTGGAACCCCTGCTGCTGTAATGGTTATGGGCCTTACGGCTAAGCTCACAAAAGAATTGGTTTCGCTGGAATGCCTCTTTTTCTCCTTTCTTATTGCCGATTCTGCAGAAATGGATTATTAAGGACTGCATTCTTCTTTTTTCCTATTAAGAACAGGCCGATATCCACATCGAAGGAAAATCTACAATTTAGGTCAATGGAAAGCCCAAATCTCAGATGAAGACTTCAATAATGCTTTTGAGACTTTCAACTGATAGAATGGGTGTGGAAATCAGATGTATGGTCGAACCATAGGTGCAGTTGTTGCCCTTTATGCTTTTAATTTGCTCATTATTTTCAGAAAAAATGAAGGGATCATCAGTAAAGTTTTCTAGTTTATTGCACTAAGCAATGATAAACTTGTACAAGTGAACCCAATACTAGAATGTAGGGTTAGATACTTAGATGCATGAAGGGCAGTAATGGTAGTTCCATAACTTTCTGTTGAGAGATTTGTTTTTTATCTCAGCTAAGGGAACGAGCCGATGAAACTTGCCATTGTTGATTGTCTGTTTTAGCATTTAGCACAATCATCTTATGTCAAAAAAATTTACAGAAGTCACCAGCAGATGCACTGAATGTTGTTGCAAGAATCATAGTGATTGTCAAATCAATTGAAGCCTTTAAGAAAAGCAGGGAATTCATGGTAAATTGAGTCCCACTAATGAAGAAAAGCATGATGACATCGAATAGTCCAGTGACCCAGTCAATGTTGCCTGGGCAGAATGAGGATTTTATTTTGAGGGGGCCAAACTTCGGTAACTGGTTTGCCAGTCAAATTGGCAAAGAGGGGGAGAATAAAAGTATGTAACAACTTTTCCTCTTTCCTAAATAGCAAGTCACAGGGAGAGGCCAAGTAGGCAAAAAGACTTCGCTTTGTTTTAGTTATTTGTTACTTATAAAGTTGTTGAGTATTTAGGGTTGGGGTATTTTACCTGAAACGCAGATCATTCCGTAGGAGCAATGGGAATGAGATCACGGTCCACCAAAGCGTTGTCTTGTTTAAGATGGTACATGGCATCTGTCAAGGAAAGTGAGACAAGACACAATTCTGATGCATTTAGATTGTTATTCTTTTCTGTTTCTAGCGTTCAAAATTCTGTCCATTGTAACTCGACTGTCTGTCTGGCTAGTTGAAAGAAATATAGGTAAAATTCTACTCGCATGGACTAAAACGTTCCTGTTTCTAATGCAAACTGGAGGCTGTTTATTTGTATAAACCTGAACTAGGACATTAATTACAAGAGTGGTGGGACTGATATATGTGATTTTGTCTTCAGGATGCTGTTTTTTTGCATTCTGAAGAGAATCCTTGGGGAAATCGTTTAGCATCTGTGCAATAGTTGTAGATCATGTGGGGGTTGTGCACCCATTTCATCTGCTCTATGCCCGCGACATCCAGCTCTTGCGACCTCCATGTGTTGCCTCCAGATGCCAAGGAACCACCACAATACGATGCCTCAGAATACCAAATGCAACCGTCGGCTTTGAAATTTGCATATGAAGTGGTAAAAGGAGCTTAAGTCCAGTCTGTCTTGACGAGTCCCCTCTAGTCGCTCACACGTCCACATTTCAAATACTGGAGTGTATCTTCATCGGCTGGTTCTTCAGGTATGGAATGCCAATTGACTCCATGTTCTTGAACTCTCTAACCAGGGTTCCATCAACGGAGAAACTGAAACAAAGGATTACCATAAAACCCTCTTTGTGAGACCCGTTATATCTACAGAAACATGGCTAACAACAGATAAATCACGGCTCGGAGGTGTAAAGAACTAGGAGCCTGAGTCCAGTCTGTCATAACATTTAGCACCGCCCACCGATTAAACCCAATGGTAGAGAAAAAATTAGCTAACATAAAATTTCAAACACAATTTTTTCTCTATGTATTGGAGGATTTATCTTATGCTAATAAAATAAGCCTGGATAGTATTGTTTCTCCGGAGATTGAAGCCAACTATTTCATCACACTTGCTAATCAAATTTAATTGTGAGTAAAAATCTAGAGTTTTACTAATCAGCAATCATACTTTATTATCTTTTTTCATAAAACATATAAAATCAACCACTTCTTCTTTTAGCTTTTCAAATAAGCTCTCTTGTTAGCTATTAACTAAAGATTAATTTATTGCTACCCAATCCACTACAAAGAGAAGAACACGCTTCATTAACAACAACAAACTACAATTCATGGTCTGTAATTTCCATTGTAACAACCCAAATCCTCAAGTACCTCAATCTAAACCTACCAAACCAAATCTTTTACACCAACAACTCAATATTCACAAATAAATAATTATTGAAAAGCCATCAACTATTTCATTAAATGTTTACATAAAATTTCATATCCACCTTCACACCTTTTCCAACCCATGTCTCTACTGGCCAAAGTGCATCCGATTACCGTAACTCTTTCCTTCTCTTATTGTTATGTCCTGTTCAATATGTTTTCCATTTACCTGCCATTCATTTCCCATTCAACTGATTCTATTTAAGTAACTGAAATCATTGGCTTTGACCGTCTAGTTACAGGATGAGTAAGACCGTCTAGTTACAGAGAGGGGCAACCACCCTTGAAAACATCCCTTCTCTCTGCTTGTTAGCCTCATTCTCTTGAGTTGCAGCCATAGGAAGTTGCAGCCAATACACCAACGGGTTCACCAGCTGCAAAAATACTCTTAGCCCCAGGCTTAGTCCCATACTCTAATTGAATGATTGAATTACTGCAGACATTCCTCACAAGAGTATTAGCGTCCTTTGATGCCACAAGAGGCCAAGTTTTTGCCTTCATTTCAAATTTGACGTTTAAATTAACCGGAAAAAACCACAATGTCTAAAAATTAGAAGATGAGCAATATTTTTAAAAAAAAACACACACACTGAATTAAACAATAGATAAGTACATTCAAAAAAGCTACTCTAAGTATTATCTCATCTACGCATAACTCTATAACTAAAGACACACTAAAGTACAAAACAAAAGCATCTGAAAAAACAAAGTGGATCCACATTCCACACACAAAGACTAATAGTCAATGATTCTATATAATAATCAGTTTGTAATGGCAAAGAACTCAACAATTTTATCTTCCAATAGTTGACCAATCTGTTTTAAAACACATTAAAGTAAGAACTAAAAGAACATAGTTGCAAGCCTCCAAGTGGAATACCAACCAACTCTAGTAATCCAGTCAGTAAGCTAGTTAATGGTACAGCATAATCTTATACTCCTATTAGATAATCTAACAGTATTTAAAAAATAAACGACTGGTTTGATTGGTTACTTATGGCCAATGTCGAGCAAGAGCTCGACGTAGTTATCCAGAGACTGCTCAAGCTTTTTCTCTTCTTCCTCCTCGAGCTTTTCTAGCACAAAATGACATGCATTCTGTGTCTCATAATCTAGTAATCAAACCAAATTTCTAACCGTCAAACGTATAAGCGACCACATACGTTTATTTACCTTATATATGCCTAATGTTATGCAATAGGACTCGTGGATCAAAAACTTTTGATTGATTTGAATAGCTGAGGTGGTATAATCACCCCCCTAACTCATGATAACATCAATGTTATCCTACCCTTAGTGCATTAGAGAAGCTAACATCGGTACTCTGTTTTTTCAACCCTAAACAAGCACAAAAGAAAAATAAGGAGACAAGAAACAAAAGGAATGCAAATTAAAAGCCAAGAGAAAAGGATGATAAATACTTACTCTCACTCTCGAAACAGGGCTAACAATTTGGGACATCCTAAATGAAAAAATGGACCAATAATTTGTGACCCAGGGATGTATTAACGTCCTAAGCAGTTATGGTGAACCTTGAACAAAGGTCTAATATCTGATACGTTTAGAACCTAGGGATACCTAGTTCTGAATAGGGGTTAACGCTAAATTCATCACCAGTTCCTTGATTTTAGCTTCAACACATCCCAAAAACATATATATCTTTTCCGCTTTTGATTTTCACTGTTTTATTCTTCTTTGGAGGTAGGTTCCTTCAGATGATTACTTCTTATAACCTCGGACCTCTAGTTCAATCCATAGAGATGAATTAACTCTCCTCAAATCAAGCTCTATTTAACTGGGAAGCTGATAGCGAAGGAAACTCATTTGGAAATAAACACAAAACTCAAACAAAATTACAATGAAAACGCAACTACTTGACAACAAAACAGTGTGAATATTAAAAGGAAGTGAACTTAAAAAGTAGATATCAAGCATGGTGAGGAACAAACCTCCTTTTTTATTCCTTGGAAACCAACTTTAAGAATTAGCATGACACAGCTCCACAAAACCTTGCAAAAAAGTCTAGGAATGGACAAAAGTATGTGAACGATCCTAAACGAAAAGCCTGAAAAATGGACAAATCTTGTGCATGTTCAGTTTTATGGATCCTGGAAACTAAGTTGTGTACAAAATGGACTCAGACATTCTGCTATTTTACCTTTCTTAACGCTCTTCCCTCTTTCTCTATCCCCTTCCACTTGAGGATACTTCAACAACATGAAACACTCACACGACTCTGACCAACACACTATGCATTCACATCTTCCTAATTTTGATATATCATTATACAAGTATGTGCAAGTGTGCAGATGGACGCTATCTACAGTAGAGTCTGTCTACCAACCCAAAACACTGAAATGAAACTTAAAATATTGAGTGTGAACTCAATGCCCACGCTATCCATCCAAATCCCTCACATGGGCTGTAAAATAAATCAGATCTACTACCAGTTCCAGCGGGATTCCAAGGTATTAGAGAAATAATGAGCACTCAACAATAAGCTCCGTAGACGCTACAAGCACAATATAACAGCATCAGGGAAATACAGACCTCATTTACCAAATGTTCATTTGCTAGTTCGTATATCAAACTCTGTAGGTTGGCAGAGTAATGCACCAATCTATAGTCATAGTCAAAGCCATAAACATGACTATTCTCTAATTTCATATTCTTATTCATATATATACCTGAGTCAATTAAAATGATCCAATCAATTGGCATATTCTTAAAATGTAGTAAGCCCGCAAAGTAGCTGTTTTTGGGATGTCTAAATTGGCCAAAGTGCCCAACAATATTGAAATTGTGGTAAAGCCACTTCTTTCCAGAAAGCCAAATTAAAACATACAGAGTCCTAGCGAAACTATATGATATAAACATCTCCCGCCATCATATATTGCTTGTGCGCTCAAAGCGAGTGGAAAATTATGTAAAGGAAATGAGAAACCAAATGCAGTTTAAGTTTACAATACTGATGCTCCTCAGAAGCCAGCATGAAGATTGCATGAACCTCTGTTTTTTTGCCAGTCGTGCTGGCAGGTTTGGATGAAAAATCAGGGAGTTAAGACTCCACAATAGTTGGTGACAGAGAGAAATAACCTGCCCTCTAGTCCTTGCCAAATGTTCTGCTATTGCCCATATCAAACCTTTTGCCAATTTAAAGCTGAACCAATCACCCAACAGAATGTGATAGACCCAAGGGTAGAAGACTCACCCAAAATCCACAAATTTGTCAAAATCCACAAATTTGTCAAAATCCACAAATTTGTCAAAATCCACAAATTTAAAGGAATGTAAATCAAATATTATAAATTTAAAAAGGCGGAAAGTTACCTTAGCTAACTTTCCAAAAGTATCAGATCTTTGTAGTATCTGCCCCTTGATAGCTTTGCCAGCTACCTTAACAGGTCAAGAAGGACAAATTGCAAGCACATGTTCCCCTTCCGTAGCATTTGGAATGCTTCCCATAGACTAATAATAAGGAACACCACCAACCTCAGAATTTTCCCTTCTTCTCAAAATGGTCATCCCTGCCCTGTTGGAGCCATTCAATTTCTTATTACTTAATCAAACTCTAGCATCATGGACAAAAGAATACAAATGATATGTGAAAGCCCAGCTCTTGTATAATAGAATCATAAAACTCTGGGAGAGTAAACTATACTAATGAGACCAGGGCATCAAACTGCACAAATCAATCAGCTTTGGGAAATGGAGAGAAGCATAATAATCAGTGTAAGTGTACCATAAGCTCCAGTATTTGAATGGAGAAGCACAAATAGGCTATATTTATTATAGATAATGCATAGATGATAGATCAACAAGAATACAAAGCAAGCACATAGAAAAGCAAGAAGCAAACCTAACTCAAAGTGTCATTGAATGCAAGAATCTGCACTCCTACATTGACCCATAAATTCCCTAGCTCTCTCTTGGTTGATTAAATCGTCGACTTCTCAATTTTCAATTAATAAGTTCTGATTTCATTACCTGAATCTGAATACAAAAGCAAGCAGCAAACCAAGAATACTTTGCAAATGGCAAATGACCTTGTTTCATAAAACTTTACTAAAAAGAAGACAACCCCAAGTGATTGATTTAGCTCGCTCAGCTGGCATGTTAAAAGGTTTGGACTTCACATAGCCGATTACCATCCTAGTCCTTAAACCTAAGTTCAGCAATTCTCAAATTCTAAGATACTTCCAGTCCTCTTTTTCTAACATATTTATGTAAGAAATATGAATATAGTTGCAGGCTTCCAAGTGAAGTAACAACCAACTCTAGTAATCCACCATTTACTAAGCTAGTTAATAGTACCTACTCCTATTAGAAATTCTTAACAGTATTTTTCACAAAAACAAAAATTACTGGCTTGATAGCTTACTTAGGGCAAGCACAAGCTCGATAGAGTCATCCAGAGTATGCCCAAGCTTTTACTCTTCTTCCTCTTCAAGTTTTTTTAGCCATAAAATGGCATTTACCCACTAGCTCATAATCCTGTAATCTTTATCCAACTTTTAAAACACTTACACTTCTGCATTCTCCTTATGAAGCCAATATATTCCTGCTTTCTCAGAATCCTTCAAATATGAGCCTCGAAGTCTAGGCTCTCCCACTTCCTTCAACATTGCACTCATTTACCGTATCGTCTCACCCTACCCATCAACAAATGCTTTGCCCTTGCAGTTTACAACATCCACTTGTTTCAGATGATCTCTCTTTCGAGCTTGTGATTTTACCGAAGAAAATTCTCAATGTATTTGGCAAAAAAGGACAGTAACCAGAGAAACTCAATCCAAGCCTCAATTCTGAAGGAAGTGACACTAACAACACACTTCATATATCGCGAGCCACAAACCTCTTTACTTGCTAAATCTACCACACCAAAAAGGTAGATAGTAAAAATGATTGTAACAATTTGACTTTAGATGCAGCCTGGGAAGCACGGGTACGGCGTCGGTACCGCAAAATCGTACCGGGTACTTTTGGTATCTTTGGGTACGGCAAGGGTACTCCGTCGGTACGCCTTGGGTACTTCGTGGGTACATTTTAGCCCAAAATGAGAGACACACTAAGAGAGAGAGAGAGAGAGAGATGGAGAGTCAGTCAGAGATGAGAGAGAGAGAGAGAGAGAGAGAGAGAGAGAGAGAGAGAGAGAGAGCTGGAGAGACGAGAGAGAGAGAACCAGAGTCGATCGATTGACGACGGCGACAAGATGATGACTGGGTTCAGGGTTTAGGGCTTCTGGCCAGAGAAGATCGAGTCTGATCGACTGATGACTATTCTCTATTTCATCGTAGGAGTAATATATATTACAAAAAATACAGCATAGCCCCTTAAGTTCTTTACCACGACAATAAAGTCTGAATTTCTAAAAATTAAAGTTTTAATCTTCCAGTTCCAGCATACCTCTAATTGTTTAGTATTTCAGTTTTACCCCTAACAAACACAAACATTACATCATTTTGACTTTTTATTTATGTTACTTTTTGTTGGTAAAATGGGTTTATATTTCATTTTATGCAATAAAAATAGTAGAAGATAATATATATATTTGTTGTACCCCGCCGTACCCGTACCCGTACCCGTACCCTACTTTTTTACTTTTTTGGATTTTGCCGTTTCCCATACCCGTACCGTACCTATACCGCATACCAGTACCCATGCTCCATAGGATGCAGCAAATCCTCCACAACCAATTCTAACATTAAATTTCGAACCAATGCAGCAACTGAACAACATAACAATGCAAATATTGCAAGGAAGTGAACTAAAAAGTAGATATCAAGCATGGTGATTGGTGAACAACAAACCTCCTTTTTTATTCCGACGAAACCAAATCTTTGAATTAGCACGACACAACTCCGTAAAACCTGGGGAAAAATTGAGAAAGTGACAAAAGTGTGAATGATCCTAAAAAATAAGCAGGAAAATGGACAAATCATTTGTCTGTTCAATTTTTTGGAATCTGGAAACTAAGCTATGTATAATATGGACCCAAGCATTCCTATTACTTTACCTTTCTTAACTTCACATAGCAATCCCCCTTAATCGACAGCCTGCAAACAAATAAATAAATCAAGCATCGTATAATGCAGCTCTCTTTGTGATGTAAAAATTAATTAGTTTCAAATATTAACCTGAGAACTATGAATAGAGAGGACAAAATTTAAAAAAACAACCAATCATGTTTCTCTTTATTAGGATATAGTATTACAATATTAAACAATCACACATAACACAAAAAATAAAATGCTCATGATTGTAAAATGGTAATGCACATTTGAATTGGAATACGAAAAAATATATAAAATGTACTGGCAAAATATCAATTCAAGATTTAAAAGATTCGAAAGGGAAGCCCAACAACCATACCTAATGCCAGAATCCTTCCATGTCCTTAAAAATCCCTTTGCATGCACTTCTAAGTTCTATTGCTATCCCTATTACGTGTCTGCAATGAAACGGACAAAATCATTAAGGTTACTCTGAAAACAATTTGGGCATTATTAGCTAACAACAATAGAAGAAATCCCAACACTACTCAAAAGAGGAGAAGATTACGTAGAGAAGGGGAAAGTTCACGAGAAGAAAACAAAACGAAGCAAAGCTAAGGAGTGGTGATTTGAACAGAACAACCTTATATCAATACGGATCAAAAACAAAAACCTTATATGAATAGATCTTAGGAAAAAATTGCATGCCCGACTCAGATTCCCACCAGTGTAACACAAGATTCAATCACAAGTACACAACACATAAATAGATCACATGATTATAGCATAAGAAGTCATGCTTGCGCTGCGTTAGATGAATACTCATTTGAAGCTGCTGCATACCCATAATGAAGAACAAAACGGGCAATCCATCAGGGAGCCAAGTTTGGTTTAATCAAATCAACAATCAATATTTCTGAAAAATAATTTAACAGTCAATAATCAGAAACCCTAAGTGTATAAATCAAATACCACATGCAACCAACAACAGAAAATAATTAGAAGCCATAAATACGTATATTCCCTGAAACCCTTACTCGACAACACAGATCTTCCAAAACTGCACCAATGAACCCACCAAACTACATCCCCGCCAACCGATGCCGTGAAATACATCGGCGCCGGCCCAGACCCAAATCCATCGGCGGCCACCTAAGTTCCTCCCGTCGCTTCACCATCTTAACCTGTCCCATGACAGAGCTTTTTGGCCTGGAATCTCGAGACGCCTTGGTTCCGGTCCATCCGATTTCGCTTTCGGTGACGGAAAACCTCTAACAGTTTTAAAATTTTCACATTCTAAATCCTCGACGAGGACACGACTGGGTCGGAGACATTTTAGACCAAATCTTTGAATAAGGCTTCATTGAATGGAAATGTATCTCCTCTTAGCTCCCTCCTAAACTTTCTAAACAACCAAATATAGCATTATCCTTCACTTATCCTGTGGAAATTAATATCTACAACCATAGTTGTCAAGGGCGAAGGGTGCACCAAAGCGCAAAGTTTTACTGGGCCTGGGCGAGAGGAGCAAGGCGAGGCACGCGCCTATTTGAAGAGAGGCGCAACTATGCAGAAAAATAAATAAATAATTTCTGAAAATAATTGTGTAATGTGCACCTTTTTTGGAAAAAAAAACCCTCGTTTTGTGTGCATTTTTTGGAAAAAAGTGCACTTTTTTTATCTATTTGAACGAAGCGCGCTTTTCTCGCCTTGTCACTTTTCGCTCGCTTTTTTCAGGTCGCCTCACCTTGTGCTTAGGCGCACCTTTGACAATTATGTTTGCAACTTAAATTTGCCTAAAGAATGCATCATGCAGCTGAAATAGAGTTAAAAGTTCAAAACTCTCAGGAAAAAAACATATCATCAAAACAGACATAACCATAGAAGTTGAAAATAGTCATTCATGAGAGCGGATCAAAAAGGAAAAAGTCATTCATGAGAGCGGATCAAAAAGGAAAAAGTCATTCATGAGAGAGATACTGACGTCCAACATGTGGTCAGCAAAAGGATCCCAGTGCATCAGCTATGCCCGAACCATCCAAGTTTATTCTCATTGCTGCATTGGTCTCTTTTGTAACCCTCTTCACCTCTCTGCTGAGCACCTACATAAAAAAACAATGAACTGGGAATCGAGAAACAAAACTCAAAGGCTCCGTGTGGATAGACGTAGATTTCAAACACATGGACCCGATGTTCAACTCCAAGGAAAACATAGAAGTCTAGTTATCAATTGTGTATAACTACAATCCGTTCATCAGTTCATGAAGTCACTCCAACTGAATCGATATATCAAGTTCATCATGACTAAGCTCTCAAAGTATATTCTTATGCATACAACCAAATCTTGATTGGAACTATTGTTGTCGAATACTAAAACCAAGACCATTTGGAACCCATGGCTATAGAACAGAGACCAAAATGCAATACTATCACTGTATAAGAGCCTCTCTAGCCCTTACCAATTTCTTAAACTCAAAAACTCAAAATCTGAGTAAAACCCCCCTTAAAAACCACTCCACTCCTTAACTCAAACCTACACCAAATTAAGTTTTACTCGAACTGTTATACAAATCAAAGGAGACTTGTATTTTTATTCTAATTTTGCAACGCTATTTCTCCTCTCAAATTTACTACCATGTCATTAATGTAGCTTTTGGCTTTCACTCATGTTTGTGGCAAAATTTGAGTTTGTCCATCGGAATGCTTCATAACAAATGGAAATGATCTAACGGTCTAACCACAATCATTGACATGAAGTCACTTGTGACAAAGCTCTCAAAGAAACTTCTCAAGCACACTACCAAATAGGAACTCACAAGCAAGTTACAAAAAGCAGCAGTGATATTTAAAATTACTAATTTATGGGCACAATGATATCTAAAAGCAGCAAGGACATACAAACAGAACTATAGAGTACAAACAAAATATGAACCAGAGCATCTAACCACTCCACAATCTGACAAATAAGACCTCACAATCAATTCACTAAAAGCAGCAATGCATCCATTTTTACTAATTTATGGGCACAATGATATCTAAATGCAGCAAGGACATACCCACAGTGACGTAGCTTACAAACGAATCATTAACCAGTGCATCTAACCACCCCACAATTTGACCTCTCAGATCCCATTTTAGATTGTCACTGATTAATATCATTTGATGTAGCAGCAATCAGGTATTGAACACCTACTTGCATATTACAGATTTAACCAACAAGCCGATAAGAAAAATTAATTAACAAATCAATTACAGACTGTGTGCCATTAAAACCCTACGCGGACCATGATTGCATGTGTGCATATGGGTGTTGTATTAGAGCATCTCCAACCCTGAACCAAAATTAAAATCAAATTTTTTTTGAGTGAGGCTAGAGAAAGAGAGGTAGCACAAGAGTTTATTGGAATAGGAGAGGGAGACATTGATGGGCAGGTTCAATTTTTGTGACTGAAACATACATTGACTATGGCTTTCTCTTTTCTCATTGCTTACTACAAACCCCGTAAACCAAGCATATAATTTATTACTATGAAAAGACATGCATAAGGGAGTTTGATATTCAAAAAAATGCACCTACCAATAGAGGAAATAGATGCACCTACCAATAGAGGAAATAGACTATGCAACCTTAGACCAAAATTCCAAATGTATCAGTCTCTAACAATGTCCCTGTTTACCTTCCAAATGTCCAATTTGTAAGTCATCTAAAACAGAATTGGGTAACCGAAGAAAAAGAGAAAAGAGTTTTGAAATCATGAGCAGCTCTGAGTCAAGCTATTCCTTGGAAACCCTCCTTGCCTATTCTTCCTCACCAGCCACTCTATTCGTGCTATAAGAGTTGAGATGCCCAGGCACCGCCAATAGCAACCAAGATCTTGGAGGCTATCTCTTAGACAATGTAAACTCTCCATTTTAAAGAGGACTATTGAGTCACTAATCGAATAAGATAGTTTGTTCTCGACCACAAATAGAATAACCAAAACTAAAACAAGATTACATGAAAGCAGTGTCTTTGATGGGTTTTCGATTAACTAAATGAAGCAAGGTTCAAAATAGCATAGAATAATATGTTGTATGTATTCACAGCATGAGATTTGTAAAAATGTTACAAATGCAAGGGCTATTAGGATAACGCAAGGAACGGCGAATTCGTCATCAAATTGACTATCAAAAGGAATAGAAAGATACCTTCAAAACCTTCAAAGAGTAAAACATCACAACATTGAAGAGATTACAAAGTGTTCTTTCATTTGAGAAACAGTTGTTAAAAACATAAAACCAGTTAACCACAAAAAATTAGAAGGCTAATAAAAAGTGCTGAAATTATGGTAGCTCTAAATATAATTATGGTAGCTCTACATATGCTAATGAGCGATAACCGAAAGTGAAGAGCAAATAGACATCGATTTCTACTCTGCAATTTCAGAATTTAGAAACAAATGCATTGTATGTCAGTGAACCAAAATCTGAATGACAATTAGGCTTTTGCTTAGGGAGTCACCTAGTCTTTTCTCTTTGCTATCTTAATCCTATTTAACTTGACCGAGAGGAAACCACCATCATAGACCAAAATATTAAGGGCGTAAATGCAGAAGAACAAACAAATATAATGTATCTAAACTTTACCGATAACCCATACGGCAAAAGTACAATCCGAAGAATCAAAATGCACAACAGAGCAAATAAAGGAGTACCCAAACATAAGCACAGAACCCTACAAACAAAAACCAAATTGAAGAGCACAATTCTATGAATACAAATTCGTACACCACAACACCTAAATCTTTGGAGGGGAGGGGGACAAGGGGGGAATTTAACTCACCAATTTATGCTACACCAAAAGACAGAACAATAAACAGAGCGACCCAAGTTGCACTGCAAAAGAGAAACAATATCGGAGATTGTGAGTTCGACAGAAGGAGGGAGAAACTCCTCGAATGAAAAAATGACACAACTAAGATTCATCTTAAAGAAACTAAAACTCAACTCAAATTTGAGACTCAAATCTGACATGAAATAACCAAAATTTGATGTTGATTCAAACCAAACTCAAATTCCAAACAGTGGCTGTACCTGGTAGTTGGCAGAGGCAACGCTGGTTGTTTGCGCCGAAAGTGGTGGAAGCTGGTTGGTGGTGGTTAGCGGCGGCAGTGGAGGGCTTCCAAGGACAAGATCTGTTGAAGGAAGAAACCTGCAAAAACAAAGCATATCTTCTTTTCATCTCTTCTTCGAATTTCTCCCATACTCGTACAAATTTTCAACGGCAGGCCAGCAAAAGAATGGCAGAAAAACTCAAATGCCCACAATCAAAATTTGAACAGTAAAAAAAAAAACACGAAGAGATTGCATGATTGAAGAGTTGAATATTTCCACAGCAAATAATAAATCTACCGAAGCAGGTCTTCTGATCGGTGAGCTTCGAAATCAAAACAAGAAATCCGAGTGCATGAATCGGTCTGGGAGGGACGTAGAAGTAACTGTCTCGATTGGCTCGGAGCCCGAACCGATAGATGAGTGGGCAGCCATGGCGTGGTGAAAATTTTGGTACGCGTGAGAGAGAGAAAGAGAGGAGAGAAGGATCTGGAACGGCGCGCGCGCCGTGTGGGGGGGGGGGGGGGGGTTGGTGTAAGGGGGGAGATTTGGGGAGAGAACGTACGTGAAGGAAATTTGTGCATACGTGGACATCTGTGACCCATATGCAAATTGTGGATATTATTGACCAAATTACCCTTTGTGTCAAAGAGGGAGCCTCTACAATTAAGGGGTGTAATTGGAAAAATAGAGAAAATTTGGCAAGCCGTCCAATTGCTTTTAACGTTCTTAGAGTATCCACAATGCTATAATCAAAAATGAATAATCAAAAGTTGCCACATCAGCTTTTGATTATCCAATTGAGAGATTATTAAGATTAGCAATGTAGAGGTCCACAATGGCATAATCAAAATTGAATAACCAAAAGTTGCCACATCATATTTTTAAATTATACTAGGTTTTATCCGTCGTGCAAGCACGAAGATTTCGTGCCCGTGGAATCTGTGTTACAGCAAATTTGGACCAAATAAATATTTATAAACAAATGTAGCAACATAAATCATTGAATGACAAACTTGGAAAATCCACTAATAGCACAAACAACATATATCAGGATTTCACTGTACCCAGATATAAGAATAATTGATAAGAAAATCTGTGAGCTTATGCTAAACCAATGTATAGCACCGGGAGCGATTTATGCAAAGACAATATCCAAGCCAAAAGGACATCTAAAAACCATAGCACTGTCAAAGAGAACTCAAGTCAATCGGCAACGAGAGCACTCGCACCAAATAGTTCTTCCAATACTAAAAAGAAGATGATAGAACTGATATAATTGATAAGGGAATATATAACTATATAAGAAGTGTACAAGCATTATCAAGACTTAAAATATGTATAATCTCATTTTGTAGATTGATAAATAATCTCATTTTGTAGATTGATAAATAATCTCATTTTGTAAATTGACAAATAGAAAACTAAGCAGGTTAGAAAAATGAGCTAGCATGACCAAGGAGGGGAAAATTGGAAAGGTGACCAACAATGCATAGCCATGCAGTAAGTTGCATACGGGAAACCCAAAACCACAATGTTTTCAGAGCAGAATTGGTCCACCAAAATAAATATATCAATATGGGGGGAAAAGTAATCCAACGCACACAAAATTACTAAAGTATACCCACATAAGAACAAACCATTTGGTTAATTATTTCACCATAATAATAGATTGTAGACGAAGCATAAGCGACTGAAATCAGCCAAATCCCTTAGGTATTATGAATATCACACTGAAACAAATCCCTTAGGTATTATGAATATCACACTGAAATTATAGCATAGATTGCATGAAAGCAAAGAATGAGCACTAAATCTACTCCAAATCTCCAATAAGCCATAAAAACCATTGGGGAAAAAATGATTGTAAAATGTAGCTTTTTGCGTACTTGAATCCTTTGATGAGTCGCCCAAATCAAAGCGAGTTTATGCCAGACAGAGAGCGCCAGAACGCTCAACCACTGAGAAGAAGACCAAAATCCACCTTAGTCAGAACTCATCCTAGCCAAAATCAGAAAGAACAAAGCATAAAAAAAATTAGGCGTGGCAAAACCAAATCCTCAATCTACGTCAACTGCAACAGGGCTACTGGGAAAAAGATGGGGGGTAGAAACCTAAAAACTAATCCCAATACATTTTTTTTTTTGCTAAACAGAAATCTACTGCAAACCGTAAATCACCGCAAAACTTAATTGATTCACAAAACTTAACCAATTCACAGCGAAATGGTTCAATCTTTCCGGCAAGCTAAAATAGAAAAGTTATGAATTTTTATGTAAACAAAAAAAATATAACACAACCGCCATTTAAGAACCAGGCCCAATTACGAAATACACAATCCAACCACACAGAAATCTGATCCCAAAGCAAAATCAACCAAACACAACAACAGTAAAAGAAATAAATTCAACAAAACATCCATGAAAACACCAAAGCACCAAAGAACATGCAAAGGATCTCCCAAAGGCAGAATCATTCATAAGAAAACAGTACCCTAAACTCATCGAGCAACTCAAACAAACTCGAGCGCACAGAAAAGAAGCAAAATACAGCAGGAAATTGCATCGCGAATAGCAGTTAACGGGAAAAATCAGTAAAGCATACACATACCAAACCCTAAGCATACACCGTGAATCGCAGGAATTACTTCGCAAATAGCACTCACCGTGAATCGCAGTCACAGGCACAGGAACGATTTGAGGCAATCCAAACCCTAAGCGTTGTCAACCAACCGATGGAGTATGCAATCACTCGCACAGCATCAGATGCATGGCCGAGAGGCCTGAGTTCACAGGCGCAACATCGTCCAGAAGAATCCAGATGAATAGCGACGAAGAGGGAGGAAGCGAGAGGGAGAGAGGAAAAACGTGGATCGTTCCGATATTGAAAGATGTGAGGCACGTGGCTCCAACTGGTCTACAGTAGAAAATATACGGCTCAGATCCAAACAGCATTCATTTGTGCCCTTTGACGTAAATACCCCCGAACACAAAACTACAACCCATCCACTCCGGGGGCCTAATTGGAAAATTCGAACCAAAATTTCCCAACCCTATTAACTCTCTTTTATTAGAAAAAAAATAAATAAATAAATAAATAGAAAATAATTTTTAAACTTTTTTTGAAATTTTTTTTATAAAAATAGTTTTTGTGTAACTACGGTTTTTGAAAAAATTAATTTTTATATAAGAAAAGGTTTTGGGAAAAAAATTTATTCTACAAAACAATTTTTCGAAAAAAGAACAATTTTTTTATTTTTAAAAACAGTTAAAAATATTTTCTGGGGGGCAAACAGTTTTAAAAAAAAACAATTTTAATTTTTTTTTTTTTTTGAAAACATCGGTGAAAAAGAAAAAGAAAAGAAAGAGAAGGGAAAGGGGAAGAGATATAACATTTTTTTTGTAATCATGTGTGTATTTGATTGAGAATGTAAGGATAATTAAATTCGGTTATTGACAAAATGTTGTTAGTTTTAGTTATCCAAAGTTCAAAATTTGATTATTTCTAAGGAGATTGCTAAATTTGATATTAGCATTGTGAGCCATATTTTGCACAAATATTGCTAACTTAAAAAATCTAGCACTTTTGGTTATGCTATTGTGGACACTCTTAGAGCATCCACAGTGGAATAAGCAAAAGTGAATAATCAAAACATGCCACATCATATTTTGATTATCTATTTAGAGGTTGCTAAAGTTAGTAATGTAAAGTCTCACATTGATTATTTTTTGCTCATAATCAAAACCGATGGAATCATTGCTTCCTTCCATGAGTTTTCTTCAAATTTTTCCCCTCCATTTCTCACGTAAATCTTTTGAGAAACTCGTTCATGTTAAAAATAGTTTTTATAAAAAAATATTTGTTCTTCAAAAAAAGAGAGAGTTAATTAAACAGTTTTTGGAAGAAAAAAAACAGTTGGATAAAAAAATAGTTAATGAAAAAAAATATGTAAAAAAACAGCTTTGTGCAAATACAATTTTTTTTAAAAATAGTTTTTAAAAAATTGAAGAAACAGTTTTCATAAAAAAAAATTAAAAATAGTAAGAATAGTTTTTTATAATTATTTTTTGAAAACATTATTGAGAGATAAGATTTTTGTGTAATGTTGGATGTATTTGATTGAGAAAATATAGGGATCACTAAATTTGGTTATTGGCTAAAGGTTGCTAGTTTTGATTATTCAAAAGCCAAAATTTAATGAGTTACTAAGAGGTTGTTAAATTTGGTTATTCCAATGTGAGCACTTTTTTGAACAAATATTGTTAACTTTAACAACTTTTTATTTTGCTTATTCCACTGTGGATGCTCTTAGTTTTTAAAGCTTAGATTAGATAGATAGATATAAGGTAGGATATATGATAGTACCATGTGTAGCCGTCCAATTGCTTTTTACGAATTTTTATACGGAGTATATTCGTATTTGCATTATGCAGTTTTCCCACCGAGTAAAGAGTTAGATGTCGTATTTGATTTGGTTTGGTTTTCATTTAAGATCACAAGGAAAACAAATGCTTTAAATAAACTATGAGAAATACAATGCTGTTTTAGAGTTTGTACCACTTTAATTGCTCACAAATTGTAATATATAATATTTTATGTAATTTTGATTGTTAAAACTAATTGAGAGATCTATCAAATAAGATCAATATTACATTAAAAAGTAGTACAATAACCAATTTTCCATTCCGAGGCTTGTTTAATAAATGATCCGAGCTCGACACTCAAAAACTCAATTCAACTCAACTCAACTTGCAAAAGCTCGACCCACCTCAATTTGGAGAAAATATTTTTTTTTATTTGTATATATTTGTTTTAAAATAATGACCGTGAGTATCAAATAACAAGTCACCACTTCATTTGTTTGTTTTTTTAGGATCGAAACCTTCCGGATTTCATCAACTCAACCCGGCTCGCAAAAGCTTAGCTTATTTTTTTTAAAATTATATTATAAACCGTTCAGATCAATTTTCGGAGCCATGAGTTGCTTGTTTATTGAGTACACATAGCAGTACTGAATAAATACTAATTAGAGTCTCAGGCAGGCTTTTCACACCACTACCACCAGACTCCCCCATATCAAATCGACTGACTCCTCCCAATCAAATCGAGTCTCCTCCCAATCATATCGAGTCTCCAAAAAGAAACCCTAACCCACTCAGAAACCCTAACCCACTCAGATCCAAAATGTCGCCGTGGACGTGCCGCATCTGCGGAAGGGACTTTGCCACTTCAATGGAACTCGCTGCCCACAAGCCACATGGCAGCTGTAGTCGGCCGGTAACGAACTAAAACGGATGATATACTCTGGTTTTGCTTTTCTGAATCGTAATAATCTGTGATTTAGACATTGTTGATGATAAATTAAGTTCATCGAGGTCAACTTGTGATGATCATCTCAATTAACTTTGTTCGACAAAGGCTTAGGGTTATAACGACAGACAACCTCAAATAGAGCGCAAGCAAATCATCTGACTTAGCCATTTTGGATTTCTTGCACTAGTTAATTACTATTTACTACAATTTTGTTTCAGGCCGCTCCTCCGCGCGCTCCCCGCGCTTCTCCGAGGGCTCCCCGAGCCGCTGCC
>BPLS01026566.1:100597-120448 GCA_019656275.1 Rhododendron kiyosumense
CACACACACACACCCATGGGCCATGTATTTTTTTTCTTTTCATCATTGAGTTATATATAAGTATATAAATATACATAATGGTGAAAAATTAAAGGGTCAAAACTTGGTTATGGTAATAAATTTCATCAATAAACTTCTGTCCGATCTTAAAAGTGGGTAAAAACTAAAAAGGCTTTCTAACAGTCTAAAGTCTAAACAGGTCATAAAATTTTGTTCGTTTGTTGCACAGCACGCAAGGAGTCCAATTTCGTTCACCCACCTTTTACAAATAGGTGAACATTACCCATCATGTTTTCAATCTTATTTTGATGATCTAAACAGTTTAATCTCTTAGAAAATGAATATAATTCTACTCTTCCAACAAAAATATCAACTCAATTTGATATTAGTATGTTCTTGGATAAAATCACAAATTTCAGTTTCGAAGTTTGATAGGAATTTGGACTGAAAATTGCTGATTTAAATAAACAGTCACCAATATTCGATTACGTTGATGTTTTTACAAAATTAGTTAAAGTATTATGTTCCATAAGATGAACAGTTATGATCATTGAAATAAGACCGAAAACATGATTGGTAATGTACACCCACCTAACAAGATTGAACTCGCCCGCAAGGGACAAGATTGAACTCGCCCGCAAGGGCATTCTCATACTAGTATGTAGAAAATAACTAGGGCTCGTTTGGATGCGAGATAAGGATTGGGGAATTATTTATGAAGGGGGATAAAATAATATGATGTATTGGTCAATAAGAGATGATCTACATTTATGTAATGCTCATGGAGGGAAAATTAAATAATAGTTGGTTTAGATGAGGTATTAAAAATAGAAGGATAAAATAGTACTTGGTTTGGATGAGAGATAAAATGAGGTATAAAGTTATTTTTTTTAGTTGAAATGGAGGAGGAGGGGGTATTATTTCGGCCTTATCCAGAGGTATTAACTGATAGCACCCAAAAACTAACCCATAAATAATCCCCTCGCAGGGGATATTAGTCAATACAAGAGAAGATGGGGGAAACCTAATACTAAGGGTCATCATTTAGCTCGAAGCCCGTGACCCGCCCAAAGCTGGCCCGGCCAATAAGGCTTTTACTCAGCCCGAGCCCGTGAAACGGGTGGCCCAGCCCGGCTCATAGTTTGTAATGGGCGGACTTGGGCCTATGAATTTTTATTCGGCCAGCCTGTAGAGCCGGCCCGTGAGCCCGCCCACGGGCTCGCCTATTAGCCCGAAATTCCACAAAACCCTTTCTTTTTTCCTTTGGTTTAGTTTCTGGCTAAGGAAATTTAAGCCCTCCCGTTGCCCCGGCCTAGCTTTTGGCCCGTCGGCCCGTCAATTGGATAGCCTGTGGGTTAGGCCTAGACTTTAATTTATGGTAGGTAGCCCGCCCCGGCCCACAAAAAAAAGAAAAATCCCGATCGGCTCGGCCCGGCCCAACCCGATGATGAACCTTACCTAATACCCCTATGTTTTTGGGTTGCCAAACCAGGTGATAACCCTGGGCCCATGATTTTAGGAGGGGGAAAAAATAATACTCCTTGTCAATACACCATCCAAATGAGCCCTTAGCATAATAAACTGTTTTATTACATAAATATTTTTTTTATTTGACCCCTTTTGTTTTTATTGAAAGTCACTTAGACCCTTCAACTTCAAAATAGTTACACCTATCAACTTTAGATTGATGTGGGAAAGTTAATTTATCCCTGGTCCATAATCTTTCCCATTGCATGTTGGTGCATTTGGGTTAATCCCAACAAGTCCCATTTTTGGTCTCTCTCTCCTATTAATCCACTGCATAACAAACCTTTCTCCTCCCAAGATGTTTTGGTCCGTGCTACGGGATGGTACTTCACAATTCACCATGTTTCTATAGAACAATAATGGCTCCTTTGAAAAAACAATCGATTGGTTAAGAACCACCGCCTTTTGGGGCAGTCAAAATCAATTCGAATGGAGCAATGGATAAATTTGGAAACATAGTAGCTGGGGTATAATCCGAGATCACTGTGTTAACCTTCCATTGGGTTTTCAACAGAATATTGGAGCTTGCTCGAGTATGGCGGCAGAATTGTGGAGTTTGAGAGATGGTCTCAATCTGGCAAAGGATTTTGATTATCATTGCGTTTTTTTTTTTTTTTAAATTATCATTGCGTTGATTCCGTCTATATTGTTAACATTATCCAATATCAAAATTGTGTAGATATCACAGGTCCTAAATGGAAAGTTACACAACGGTGTCGATCAACCATGATTTTCGAGATTCCAACAAATGCACCGTTGTTTTGGCCAAGGCAGGTTTGGATCATCCATTTGGCTCTATTTTCTTTTACTATTGCTCCTTATTTGTCATTTCAATTCCAAGAAGACTTTGTAGATGCTAAATACCCCAAACTTATTATTTCTTATTCTAAGTTTCTGGGTTGTTAACCCCAAAAAAAGAAGAAGATAAATCCCGGTGCACAACGTTGTAGAGAGAAAACTAAACGTGGTGTAATTGAAATCCAAAACTCTTGCTTTTGTCTATACGAGTAATTAACAGCGGATCACCTATACCCATAGTAATTATTCAATAGTTCTATAGCACAACCATGTGGTGCTCTGAATCACTCCATAATTATACATTTACGTGCATTCATACATTTACTCATAGATTTTGCGAGAATACGTGGTTGTGAAATGGTCCGGAGCATCACGTGACTGTGCTCCAAAACTACTGAATAAGTGCCATCTATGCCTACGGCCCTACGCTATATGCCTACGGCCCTACGCTACATACTAGTTGCAAAATCCCTGAAGCCCCTTCCTAATTGCATAACACCGGCCTTCGATTTCCTTGTCCTTGTAAATAAAAAAATAAAAATCAATCTCTCCTCAATGTTGATAGAATTGAAAACCGTTAGGTGATGGTCGCCATCAACTCTTATTGGTCAATCCATGAGTTACGTCTTAGTTTTAATAATTGAACTCCCTGCTTTGGATTCACAAAAATCAGTCCTGATGCCCTTAAACTTTCCCTTTTATCTTGATAGTCCATTTGATTAGTGAGATAGTGATTAAGCATGAAAGATTGCTTTATTTTTTTCTCACAAAATGTGCAAGCAAATTTTTTTTTTCTCGAGAAAATCAATAACAATTATTCTAACTTCAGTCTTTATCTTATTCTCTCCACATTTTCTCTTCTAATTTTGAAACATAATATAACTTTCTTGCAAGTTTTCTCCTTTTCGAACAAGGATATTTTATTTTCTTTACTATTTTATTGCAAAACTTTCATTCTAATTAAACGGATGTGAGAAAAAAAAAATTTCTTTTTCTTTTCTTTCATTTCACTTTTTATTTTATTTTTCTTGCTAATCAAACGGATCCTGAGTTATCGGAAAATAAAATCACATGGAATCAACTCTGATGGAGCCCCCTCTAAGTGTGTTGATACTCGTATCAAACAATCTCTATTATAAGACAGAAGGTGTGGGGACAATTTGTTAGAACAGCTTTGATTCATTTGATCCAGAGGCTTTAGTGTATCCGTTAATTTTCCGGTTAAGTGCCCATGATTTTCACATAAATCACATAACTGCCATCCCCTTCCAATAGGGATGCATAGTGTCGTAGGCACGGGTTAATACTAGTATAAGAGATTGCAAAAAAAATTATTCCATAAAATAAATTTTGAGTATTTTTTTTATTGGCAAATTTTTTGTTATAAATAAATTTTTGAAAAGGATTACAAAAATTCAACTGATCACGGACATATCAGCATACGCCACCCGAAAATCAACCTCAAAGGAAGGCAAAAAGCCAACTAAAACACCACCACATAAAACGAAAACCGCACATCTGCTAAAACAACCCAACAACCTACAACCAAAACAACCTAAATATGAAATAATAAACCTAAAACAAAATTTAAAAGGACAAATTGAATGAACAAAATTAAAGATCAAAAGAACAAACCAAAACTGCCAAACCTCGGATTTAAAATTCCATATAAAGGGAGGCACTTTCCTTGAAATCATTATCTTCCACGAAGTTTTGAAAGATAATAAAACCCCATTGAGAAAATTCAAGGTGACCCTTAGTAAAATTAAAAGAGTACATAACTAATGGAATTAAAATAACTTATTATTTTTTAATTTATTTCTTAATATTATTTTTTATTAATTGGTTGGAGAGATCATTACATGATCTACAAAAATATAAACCACGAGACTCTAAAATCCATTACGGGGTCGTTCCACTTTTAACAAAAGTGGATTTTTGAAAAAGAAGGTAAATTTTAAGGTCAAAAATCATGTGTTTTCGCAAATAATTTTTTTACCAATATGAATCTTGTTTGATAGATCTCATTGAGATATTTAATATAGTGTAAAAAAATCAAAAATTTTATTTTTATTTTTTTTATTATATTTGAGTTTGAAATTTGAAAAAAAAGAACTTTTTAACAAAGAAGGGAGAGTGGAACACTATCTACATCTCTTTATTTTCTCCGTGCGAATTTTGTGTTGTTCATTCTCTCTCTCCATTCTTGCCATCACCAGCAGGCAGCAACTCTATCTGTGTTTTCTTTTACAGGGCAAAATAAGGTTCTGCTTTGCAAGATCTAATCCTAACTTCACAATTTTGACTCAGGGGTTTTACTCTCCATCTATAAGTGAGAACAAAGGATGGGGATAATGTTTACAAAGTTGTTCTCCTCACTATTTGGTAACAAAGAAGCTCGAATCCTCGTCCTCGGTCTCGATAATGCCGGAAAAACAACAATCCTGTGTAAGCAATCTGTCTTCTTTTTATGGTCTTGCATTGATTTCGATCTGGGTTTTCCCAAAAGTTTGATAGTTTAATTTACTCAATTGATTTGGTGCAGATCGGCTTCAGATGGGAGAAGTTGTCTCCACAATTCCAAGTTCGTTTCTCTCTCTTTTGTTTAATCTTTTTATTTAAATTTTTTCCTCAATTACAACTTTTACTTCGTAAAAACTTGTACTTCATTTGATGATTTGAAACACGTCGATGGATAAACTCGTATAGTAGCATTTATTTCAGTTAAGAATTCATTAGTGGTATAGTGTACATTTAGAAGGCACTAATTAGCCTTCAATCTAGTCGACTAAGATATGAGTCTGTCTCCCTTAGAGTAATTGAGTATTTGGTGCACATAGGTTTGAGTCAAGGAATGGAGTGAGTTTTAAGGGGGGTTTGACTCAATTTTGATATTACTAACTCTTTGGTCAATTTTTCAGTCAATTTTTCTAGAATTATAATGAGAAGCTTCATTGGGGTATGAAGCACTAGAATGGGAAAACAAGAGGTGAAAACCACAAACAAGCCTTTGAATTTTTGAGCAAACAAAAGATTCTCCCTCATTTGAGTGGAAAGATGAGTAAACTCAGTTTTGTACAAGTTTGAGTGAAGGAGTAGAGCGGGATTTGAGGATCTTTGTTGTCAAGCCTGAGTATGAGTACAGATTTGAGTAAGGGCTGGAGCTGCCCTGATTGTGAATATATGACATTGTAGCTGAAAGTGCAGTTGAGTGGATGCCTTTTAATTCTTGGTTCTCAAATTAGCCATAACTATAAGCAATTCCTCAGCAGTGAAGGTTTTATTCTGCACTAGAACAGTTGTATTTACTTATTTTGGGACCTGCGAATTGATTCATATGTTTTATTTGATGCAGCAATTGGATTTAATGTGGAGACAGTGCAATATAACAACATAAAGTTTCAAGTTTGGGATCTGGGTATGGAAACTATACTTAAAGGCTAGTAAAAAATATTTTAAGAACATTGAACGATTTGGATCATTTTTACTGGATCTGAGGCAAACCTAGTAAAAAATCGATGTAATATGTGCTTAAGTTATTTGTGTAAGTAGTCTTTTCAAATCCATTATAATAGGACTGGGGAAGGGTTATAGAAAGGAAATCATCTCTCCCACACAGGCTCATAGAGAAAAGTTTAAATTTAAAATGGCAAAACGAACAAATAAAGCATTACTATTTACTAATGATATTTGTTTTAGGCCATCACTCCGGCCACTGCTCGCGCTCCACGAGCAACTGCTCCACGCGCTCTTGCTCCGCCAGTTGCTGATCCCGCTCCACCAGTTGCTAGCTATTCCATTCGCTGCTCCACGCGCTCTTGCTCCGCTAGTTGCTAATCCCGCTCCGCCAGTTGCTGCTCCCACCCTAGCTAACCAGGGTTAGCTATGGGTACGAATGCAAACTTTATTATCTGTTTTAGGGCACAAGTTAAATCAATGTAAATACAATATTATGGCAAATCCAAATTTAGGCTCATACTATAGGCAAACCAAACATAAGTATATTTAGGTTTGCTGATCAGCAATGAATTTAATTTTTGTGTCTGCTAAAAATGAACTTAATTTTCATGGCATATATATATATATATATACATATACGGGCTGGTTCCGGGAACACCTAAAAAAACACCTCATGGTTTCCGATCAAATTTTGACGATCCGAGCCGCTCAATGTGATCAGAATATGATTTTAAGGGTACTCGCGAGAAGTCAGCAAAAAAAATGACCGGAAAGGGCTTGATCCGAACAGTTTCGAACAGTTTTTATTGAACGGTTCAAATAAAAACTGTTCAAATCAAGCCTTTTCCGGTCATTTTTTTTGCTAATTTCTCGCGGACACACTTAAAATCACATTCTGCACATATTGAACGGTTCGGATCATAAAAATTTGATCGAGAACTGTGAGATTGAGATTTAGGGTGTTTTTTTAGGTGTTTTTTTAGGGTGTCCATTGAACCGTCCCCATATATATATATATATATAAATGTTGCAATGTGTATATCGGATGGGGTCGAACCGACCCTACTGTAGAGAGCTTAGAAAGAGTGAGCTTTATTGTACGTGTATCACATGAACCAACCCAATTTCGTTTAGGCATTTTTACAAATACATAGAAAAACAAAAACAAACTTGAAGGTTCATGATTAAATATTGGGAAAGGACAACCACCCAACCTAGTGCATGAGGGGTGTATCATTCATAAGAAGACGATGATTCCACGTGCCTCGTCATCCCCAAATGCTTTTGTAAACACTTATCTATGGATAGTTTGGGTGATTATTTGACTAACTATTTTAAGGGCGAATATATGTCCAAATGGAAAGATGAACATATCATCACATGGTCACAAATAAAAAAGAATGCACAAGGCATGTAACTCTATGCGTCAATAGTCGATATGAGTGGGAAATTGAGAACATAACATATTTTTTTTAGATTCTTGATCCATCTTTACCTTTACATTTATGGACTTTGTGTCAATGTCTTCCGCCTGTTGGTTCTGAACTCGGCATTGCAAGGAAAGCATTTCCAAATCACACACTCTACCATTCTTAGATACTCTGCCATACTTAGATCTATGATTGGAGGGCTCAGTAATGGGTTAGGGTTTTGCTTTGGTAGGGGAGAGTAATGTGTGTTAAAAATCAAGATAATGATCTCTAATGATTTATAGGGATTGATATATATTAGAACTACTATAGCTATCGGCCGAAGAGATCAACTGTACGTACCGATAGCACACGGAACTTATTCCGGACCCCAGATAGATGATCCGAGCTAACTAATAAAACACAACCCCAAGAGAAGAAAATTGAATATGAAGTGAAAACTCTTCGATTGGCATGACCATATATATATAGTCTTCCATCTCTTCGGTATATTACTAGATGTATTATTTGATCTAAGGGCTAACATTCAGTCTTCCAAAACATTCCCAAAATATCTCAAGGATGTATCCATACTACTACTATAATGTTGAATCATCCACTCTGTCTAACGCTTTTAGTGGAGCTCTCTATGCTTTCTAGGATGCTCCACCAACCTTTCAGTTAATTTTAAAAAAGATTTTGATTTTGGCACTCCAAAATTTATTGTAGGCGTTCCAAAAGTATAGTGCCAAAATCAATCCCTATAAGGAATCGAATTTGGCACTCCACTTGTTAGAGCGCCAGCAGTAATTTTTGGAACGCGAAAATCAATGTCCTTTTGAAAATTATCTACCTTATGAATATATTTAAAACCTATGAAAAAGCAAGTTCTTTGTTTTAAACAGTTTATTTTATGATATCAATTAAATTATAAAAAAGCAAGTTCTTTAATAACCTGCGAAAAAGTAAATATTTTTGTGGTTGTCTCTGTTATATAGATTAAATTATTTGGATACATAGTCCAACCTTTTAAAGAAAATCACTAATGGCGGAAAGCGAAAAAAATTATACAAACTTTGATTTCCATCTTTAATAAAGAAAATGGAACTTTTCATTGATTTCAATAAAATTGTTTTGGTTTATCCGATGGAGAAAACCAAGAAAACAAATTTGACCAGAAAGTGAAAAGTCCATTATAGTGCAGGCAAAGATTTAAAAGACATTAAAGCTCCATTTATTTGGGCGTAAAATATTTTTAGGAATGGCAATGGGTCACGTCATAGTCAGATTTAGGGTGACCTTACACTATATTTTTCTGTCTCCAGACTAATGCCAAAATATCCCTTATTTCCCCACTAGAAATATCAAAAATACCATTTAGTCCATTTATATAAGGAAAATGAGTTGTCTTAAATAGTGAACAATTTTGGACCATATACCATTATATATTTATATGTAGTCCTCAATCTGCTCATGTATTTGTGGGGGCATTGCCGGAGCGGGGAAATCGCAGAGATGCCAGAGTCGAAGAATAATCGATCCCCATTCAATGTCGTCCGATCAAAAAACACCCGTTCTAGTCAGTGCAGGAAGGTTGGAGACATTGACAGGGTAGAAGAAATTGTCTCCTTAAAGCCATTGATCTAAAGGTAGTTGTGAGGGGAACTCGAAACTCTAATTTTTTAAGTCACATTTCAAAAAGATTTACTGAGAAAATTTTGGAGAAAAATTTACTGTGCTTAAGCTTTAGTTTAGTTTTTCCGAATTTTTTCTCCCATTTTCCCTTTCAATCAAAACAAAGAAAAATTAGTTAGTATTTTGGTACTATTTTCCTATCCTTCCTTTTCTTTTTCTTAGATTCCAAACAAACCCTTAACCTCAACCCATCCGAACCAAAGTATTACTGGGAGTAAACCCACCCGGTTCGAAACTGACGTGCAATTTCTCAATTTGTCTCTATTATTGCCATCAATTTCTCTCAATTTCCTAACTCCACAATTTTGACTCAGTGGTTTTACTCTCCATCTCTAAGTGAGAACGAAGGATGGGGATAATGTTTACAAAGTTGTTCTCCTCACTATTTGGTAACAAAGAAGCTCGAATCCTCGTCCTCGGTCTCGACAATGCCGGAAAAACAACAATTCTGTGTAAGCAATCTTTGACTTTTTCTGATCTTTGCATTGATTTCGATCTGGGTTTTCCCAAAAGTTCGATAGTTTAATTTACTCAATTGATTTGGTGCAGATCGACTTCAGATGGGAGAAGTTGTCTCCACCATTCCAAGTTCGTTTCTTTCTCTTTTGTTTAATCTTTGTAATTAATGTTTTGCCTCAATTCCAACTTTTATTTGGTAAAAACTTGTACTTGATTTGATTTGATGATTTGAAACACGGAGATGGACAAACTCGAATAGTGACATAATTTTCAGTTAAGAATTCATAACTGGTATAGTGTACATTTTGAAGGCACTAATTAGCCTTCAATCTAGTCGACTAAGATATGAGTCTGTCTTCCTTAATTGAGTATTTGGTGAAACTCTATTTGATAAAGCCACATAGGTTTGAGTCAAGGAATGGAGTGAGTTTAAAGGGGGGGTTTGACTCAATTCTGATATTGCTAACTATTTGGTCAATTTTTCGATCAAATTTTCTAGAATTATAATGAGAAGCTTCATCAGGGTATGAAGCACTAGAATGGGAAAACAAGAGATGAGTAGAAATTTGGGTAGAAGCTATTCTAGTGCCGGAGTTGAAAATTTGAAAACCACAAACAAGCCTTTGAATTTTTGAGCAAGGGCTGGAGCTGCCCTGATTATGAATATATGACATTGTAGCTGAAAGCACAGTTGCGTGGACACCTTTTAATTCTTGGTTCTCAAATTAGCCATAGGCCCATAACTATGAGCAATTCCTCGGCAGTGATGGTTTTACTCTGCACTAGAACAGTTGTATTTACTTATTTTAGGACTTGCGAATTGATTTGTATGTTATATTTGATGCAGCAATTGGATTTAATGTGGAGACAGTGCAACATAACAACATAAAGTTTCAAGTTTGGGATCTGGGTATGGAAACTAGACTTAAAGACTGTGCTAAGCTGATGTTTATTCTGTCTGTATTAGTTCTCAAAATAGGGTACAGTAAATTGTTCATCAATGTCAGTTTGGTTTCGAAAAGCTATTGCCGGTTTGTGTTGGTACCTTTTTCTAATAGTCGTTTCTTTTTTCATGACACAGGTGGGCAGACGAGTATTAGGTATCTCTTTTTTACTTGGTGTTACTTCTTGTTTCTCTTACATGAACTCCATATGGATGAGTACATAGCTTTGTCTTATGTGTACCAGCTTTATGTCGAGCTTCATTTGTTTTATGTAGAGTGATTGTGCATCGGTAGTATTATGAAACGAATTGGCACTAGTTAGTTTCTCAGACTTCTATCTTCAGAAAGCTTGGACAATGGTCATTGATCTAGTTAACTCGATCAATTAGTCAGTTTCTTCCAAATCTATGTTTGGTTTAGTTGGTAGCTTATTGTCTATTCACTGGCTTTTTCAGTTCAATTTCTTTTAAGTTATTACTTGCTCCTCGCCAAGCCATCCTTGACGTGTTTCACCATGATTGTTCTACTGTGTGTGTGTTTTGAGAAGATGAGAAGGAGCTTACATTTTGCTTGTAGGATCCGATCACCTTCTGTAGGCCTTATTTCCTCTTCATACATCATTAGAAGGAATCCCATGTGCTGGTTTACTAATTCTTTCATAATTTCTCAAACGTTCAAATGTGTGCATAATAAAGTGGTGCAATCCTAAGAATCTTATTGGTGAGTGGTTGTTTGATTCAAATGCCACTTTCCAATACTTTTGAGTTCACCAGTTTCTACTTTCTGAAATTGTAGGAAGTAAGCTGTGCCCGTAACAGTTTTGATACCTGTCCAGTGTCTGTATCATATTTAGAGTTGTCATTCAACTCTCCTAGTGAGAGTGAAGATCAAATTATAGAAGTGTTTAGGAAGGGTGAAGGTGACGTCAAAGGGAAAATTTTAGAGACTGAAGGGAGTAATGACATTCTAGCAATTAAAGAATCGAGGGAACAAAATCAATTCTATAGTAAGAAAGCTTTCCATTGTCAAATCTTTTCTGCTACTGGTAAAGTTTGTGGGATTTAATGGGCATTCGATGTCGGAAGCATAAAAGGTTTTTTTTTTTGGATGATAGCACGGTATAAAAAACACATTAGTGAAGTGGTGTGTTACTTTGTTTCCTATTGTGCAAAAGTTTTTAAGTTGAATATGTTCCTTGTCCTTTAAAATACTGAGCTATGGCAATCTCCTGATATGCACAGTGAGGTGGTGTGTTACTTTGTGAATGCGTGTAGCTGTTCTTATCTTATTTGTGCAATGGTTGTTTTTGGTAAATGGCTCAAGGTTTTTCTGGGTTTTTTGATTGCTGCAGGCCGTATTGGAGATGCTACTTTCCAAATACTCAGGCCATAGTATATGTTGTTGATTCAAGTGACACTGACAGGCTGGTAATTGCGAAAGATGAATTTCATGCTATCCTGGAGGTAACGTATACCTGTTTCCTTGTTATTTTTCTTTTACCAACTTTAGTCCTATAAGAAAATCCTTCAAAAATTGTGGATCATGGTAGTTTTTTGACACTTATTTTCTCCGACTCGCATTAAGCATTAGTATCACAATTTTTTTTCGGATTAAAAGAATCCATTTTTATATCACAATTTCTTTGATCTGGGCATTAGAGTATGAAATGTAGTCATGCATTTAAAGGTAGAAGCAGTATGAAATAAAGAGGCAGTGCTAATTTTTTCCTTTGAGTTCATTTTATGAGTTGTAAACAACAGACCAAGATTAGAGGGTGTGCCACATTTTGATACTTGCAATGATTAAACTTCCTGTCATGGAGTATCTGAATATTGTATTTGGTTAGTTATCCTGGATACAGCGGGCCTTTCTTCTTCTTGTTTGCCACCTCCTACTCTGTTTTTTGCTTTTGCATATTATCTTTCCCCATCCAAGCTGGAAATATTAGCCCCTTTTTTGGCCACCATTTGGCCTTTGTGTTGGCATTTCTAGTGCTCCTCTTTTCAATGTTGTAACACCAGTAGTCTTTAGTTAACAAAAATTTGCATCGTTCTGTTTTTGGTCAGGAAGAAGAGTTGAAAGGTGCAGTTGTTCTCGTTTTCGCAAACAAGCAGGTCAGCTTATTCTCCTTTTCTTTTTCTCGTTTTACCTTCCTTTTTAGCTTTTCCTCAAGTCCATGAGCACATCGATGTGAAAGTTGGCCAGGAAGCTGCGGGCTTATTGATTTGTTGACATCATGATGTTTTAGCTGAAGGCACTCTGCACCAGAAACTATCTTCGTGAAATGATTTGTGGATTTCTAATTTCCTTCTTGATACTGTCTCTTTCGGTCCCGCAGGATCTTCCTGGTGCAGTTGATGATGCTGCAGTGACTGAGGCCTTAGAGTTGCACAAGATAAAAAACCGTCAATGGGCCATTTTTAAAGCTTCAGCAATAAAAGGAGAAGGCCTGTTTGAGGGCTTGGACTGGTAAACTTTTGACCATTTTCGTTATATAGGTTCTTATATTCCTATGATTGGGTACTTCTGGACCAAATCCCAATTCCTTCTCTGACGATAAGAAAAACATTGATTCTAATGCTTCCCAAACAACTCGGCTATTTACCCATGATTAAACCGGAAAGAAAAAACCGCAGAACAGGAAAGACCCATAAAGAAAAACTATTCCGAAAACTAATTTCCGGTGAAGGTTCAACATTGATGTTGGTTGGTCCATATCCGAAGGGAATATGTACCATGCACCTATGTCTGCTTTATTTTCTGTGGTTTAATTCTTTTTCTTTTTTTACTGGCTCTATGGTTTAGTTTTGGGTGTGTAAAACAACATTCGGCAATTGCTTCAGCGTCCTTGCATACTGCTTGCACAATGCATCTATACTCGCGAGGCTTTTGTTACCAATGTTATGCAATAATTGCATCCCAAGGAGATTTTGCTTTTCCACTAACCAGGACGGACATACACAAATGCATAATGGTCTAATGAAAGGATTTGTAATTTCGATTTTAACCCAAGTGTAAGAGAATTCGCTATGTGGCTTGTGAAACTAGTGTTGGAGATTGATTTTTTTTGAACGGTGTGTTGGAGATTGATTAGGTATTCAGTAGAGATCGAAGTCCTTTGTCTGGATTCTTGATTCTTGACAGCCACATTACCTAGCATAAAAATTAAAAACTCCCCAACAAAATCTCGAAATGCCTATGTATTTATCAAAGTGCAAACTTGGGTTAGTATAAAAGCTCCCCAACAAAATCTCGAAATCCTTACGTATTCTATTCGATCAAAGTCTAAACTTGGGTTATTCTTGGTGAGTAAATAATAATTGTCAAATCCCTTAATTTGGAATGTACATGTATCCAAATAGACTCTTCTTAATCTCCTCATCTCTCTGCAGTGATGACTGTTGCTTTAAGGATTCCTAATGGAAACAATGACCTAATTTTTGTACAGGTTGAGTAATACACTCAAATCAGGGGGCTAGTTGCTGCTTACAATTCCAGAGCTAACAACAGGGGGTGTGTCCCTCTATTTACTTGGTGTGATCTGTGATAGATATTTTTGTACTTGAGCTGCAGCTACTTCTTTTTGGATTATCCTCGCTAACTCCTGAATGAAAAACTAATATAGGTGTCAAAATGTCGGAAGCGGGGACTGTGTTGTGCAGCGTGTGATGTGCACATCTGGACCCTCCGTCTTGGTAATCAATGGTCCAAATAAAATGAAACTTTTCCGGGCTGACTCTTCCCCGAAAAGTTTTTAAAAATCTGGACCATCCATAACACTTTTGAACGGTTGAGATCGCACAGCACCGTTCTATGCACTAGGTGCGCAGCACGCCCCCCATTCCTAAAATATCATGGACTCATGGGACTTCTTATTATTTAGCAGGTTATGGTGTTTTCCAAGTTATCTTTAAATACTTTGACAGCTGCCATTTATTTCGTCATTTTTATTGCAAAAGCCTTTCTTTTTCTTTTTCTTTTTTTGTATAAACTCCGGAAAATGCTCTTGGTAATCTTGTTGACTAGGGCAGTTGGCCCAACGGTGATGTAGCATTCTTTTGTGGTGTGAGGTACTCGGGTTTTAAGAAACTTCTCGGACTCGCGTGTTCTCCAGTACACATTGCCAGGATAACTGATTTTTTTTTTCCATTTCGTTTTATGGTGTTTCAAAGATGGCTTGAGAGGCTACAATGTTACGATCCGGAGTCGCTAAATCAATGTTGTCAAATTTGGATCGGATTGATCGTTGATAAAGTATAGAGAACCACTAAACCGGATAGGGATGCTGCCGAGCGGCATCCCTACAAAGCGGTGCCAAGCGGAATGGGTGCAGAATTGCGGATTCGGCTGTTCATCTTGGCCATCGGCGGCTCGGTTCTTAACCAAGCAATGAACGGTTCAAATTTGTATGTGTTCAGATTTTAATTCGAGCCATCTGTGCCGAGATGGACGGTCAGCTGCTTGGCACCGCTTTGCAAGGAGATGCCGTAAATAACTATGGCGGTTCCCAAAGATGTAGGAGACGAAAGGTTATGGTGAAGTGAATGAATTAGCCACTTTTGATATTTCAATAGGTAAATGGGCGGTCGAGCGAAGTAAATGGGCGCATCTCAATTAATTTTGGGAACCTAATTCCACAGTTCATATATCTCCTCAATTAAAATCGGAACAAAGCTCCACATGAATTGGCCTCAAAATAATTAATAGCGCTTAAGAGGTTTCGAACCTGAGATTGAGCAAACTACTAAATCTCAAGTCTTATCACCAGGCAACCCTTGGGGTTCAGTTGTGCCCTCTTTCACACGAAGTATATTCTCACTAAATTTTTTGGTAAGTATATTCTTCCTAATTTTTGGTCCAGTATTATTTTCGACTTTTTTTTTATTGTGAACTTAGTCACTCTCACCCTTTTTACAGTTCAAAAAAAAAAGAAGTCAGACATTTTTTTTTATTCTTTTCCATGCATTAATTAGGGCTTGCACCATGATGGAAACCTTGAAAGTTTGAGAATATATACAATTGGAAACAAAAATTCGATTTCCAAATTTATGAGAATAAAATATATCTTAGTAGCAAAGTAATTTCCCCTTAGAAGTGTGTGCAAAGGAAAGTTACATGAACACAACAACGTACTCAACAGTTTATACAAGATCGACTACGTGTTAGTATCTCATTAGTAATAAAAAATTAACAAAGAATCGGACGGCCAATGAGACCCTGCCACATAGACATATCATGCATGTTGTTGTGCTCCTAGCACTCCCCGTGTGCAAAAAAAGAAAGAAAGAAAGAAAGAAATCTTAGGGGTAAAGTAATGGGAATTGATATTGGCACTCCAAAAATTGATGCAGGCACTCCAAAATCAGTGTAACTTCAAAGCCACTTTCCTTTGTGTTTAAGAGTACCTGCATCAATTTTTAGAATGTCAATATCATTTCCCAAAGTAATTTCCCCTTAATTAGATGTGTATGCCAAACTTGCGTACTTGTACACTTCCCTATATATATTCTTCGAAGTGTTCTATCGCATTCCATAAAAACCCAAAAAAACAAAGCCCCAGCCTACATTCTCTAGAAACCATTCTAGTTCTCTCTCTCTCTCTCTCTCTCTCTCTCTCTCTCTCTCTCTCTCTCATATCCATGGGTGGTGGACCAATTTCTCCCACAAGTCCTCAAGCCATGCCGTCCAAAGAAACTTCTCCTCACTCTTCCGACCCAAAAACTAAACCCACGGCAAATATCGACAAAGTTACTTGCCTACAAACATACTTCCTACTATTCACTTTCGCCATTGCACCCATCATATTGCTGGTAGTCCGAATCCTTCCTTTCGATGTTTCCACTGACCCGAAATTCGAAATCCACTCCATCTCAGTAGCGTATCCATTCGACCATGGAAGTTGGGCTACAAATTACCTCTACATAAGTCTCACATCCATTAACCCTAACAAAGATGGAGTAATCATATACGAAAACCTTGTTTTTTCTGTTTTTCATGAGAGAGAACTTTTCTTGGTGGGTATTTTGCCGCCTTTCAAACAAGAAGCCGGAGAGACAACACTGGTGGAGGAAACTGTTGGAGTCTCCTCCGGATCCGTGGATAATGCGGCGGTTCTGGGTGGTGGGAATTACAGCGTCGAGATTGACGGAAGGATCAAGTATGCCCCGGGGACGTTTCGGGAAAGGAACGCAAGAGTGACGGTCCGGTGTGACAATGTGAGGGTTGAATTTCCGCCGCCAGAGGATGAGAGGGTTGAATTTCCGCGACCATATTCGGAGGTTGAGACCACCGTGACAGAGGAATTACCAGGTGAGGAGGAGCATGGGTGGGTTGAGCAGGTGGTGTGGGGTTTGTGTCTATTAGGGTTTTGGCTAACTCCTTATTTGTGTTTTTGGTTCATCACAAGGTTGGTCTGGCCTTTGATATGTTGTTTTGGGCGACTATTATTTTAGGCTCCAGTGTGGATCTTTTAATGGGTTTATGTGATTTTTCTATATTTATGTTGATACGTTGTTCAGTTGCGATTTTGAATACCTAGCTAGGCCAATTTGAACCTTGTTATGCTTTTTTCTCTCTCCTACATTTGACCATTCCTATGGTCGTAGGCAATTTAGTGAGCCAAAGTTCAAACCCAGACTGTAGAGAAGATTATAGCAAAAAAAGATTACCGAGATCATCAAAACTGCCTATCATGAAAAGGTTGAAGGCATTTGCGCTGTTGGAGAGATATGCGTTATCACTTCTTTTTATTTATTTTTGAGTAGTTGAATGGTTCTACAGTTTTTACTTACTACTATAGATTGAATTGTAATTTGAGTAAGTTTATCTCAATGACCAAAGTTTTTGATCTTATTGGCAAAGAAAAATCTAAGCATCAAGAGTCTCGAAGAGTGCACAGCACTCCCCCAGTTACTGCTACTGGCATGTTCTTCGCATCTCGAAGATTTTTTAAAAGAAAAGGAACAAAATAGGTCCGATTACCATGGACTCAAATACTCAAGAAAATGCCTGAGTCACAACCAAACCACCCAAGCAACCCATTGCCGCCATCATTGTTCACGATCAGCCGCTACTCCTGCCCTTTGCCGCGAACTGTCCCATCTGAACACCAAATGCTGCTTCCTTAAACGATTCCAAACAGCCACTAAGCAAACCCTAATTAATAAGCCCGTATATATAGATAGTCCACAAATCAGCCTTCAAGCAACATCCCCAAAAAACACACAAAATAAGCCCCAAAAATGACCCAAAGAGCCCCCTCTACATAGCCATCAGACCTCAAATCAGCCTTAGAAAACTTCTCATTGGGCTTGAATTTAATGAATTAAAATGCCTTTTGTTCATGGTGTTTTAAAGAAGGCTTGAGAGACTATTACATAGGGTAGAACCGTTTTAGAGTAGTGAAAATTTTAAGTTGATATACATATATATTACTGGGCATTGAGGATAATGATGTAATAATTTGTTAGAGAAAAAAAATGCAACTATAAAATGGGATTCTTAATTAGTTAGGGGTACAAAATCAATTAGTACTCCCTCCGTTCCAAAATGAAAGTCCATCTTTCCTTTTTGAGTTGTTCCAAAATGATAGTCCTTTTCCAAAAATGGAAGGAAAAATTTGGTGATTTTCCAAAAATGTCCCTCATAGGTGAATATAAGTGTTGTAAAGTAGGTAGAATATAGGGGTAATGGTGGAAATGATAGGTATTATAGGTGTAATGATTGCATGTTCCTTTAAATAGTTGGAATCCCTCAGAGGGACTTTCAATTTGGAACGGAGGGAGTACTTTATAAGAAAATATTTCCTTTCTTTTTCTTGATTGGACTCGAATTGGTAGTTTTCCTTTTTGAACTCATCCCTTTAGCTAAGAGCATCCACCGTAGAATAACCAAAAGCATAAAGTTGTTAAAATTAGCAATGTTATTTCAAAAAAGTGCTCACAGTGGTATAACCAAACTTAACAATCTCTTAGCAGCTCATCAAATTTTAGCCCTTGAATAATCAAAACTAGAAACTTTTTGCCAATAACCAAAACTTTCTCTTTCTCCCAAGTCTAATTGCTCAGTACTCTCGGAGCATAGCGGTGATACTCTGGGACATTTCAACACCTCACATTTTCGTCAGATCCACAACTAATTAATGTAATGTACACCATGTCATGCTGAAATAATCCGAAGCACCATGTGGTTGTACTCCAAGACTACTATTGAATACAATTAGCTAATTATTTATTCACTACAGGAAACACCCATTTAGTTTGTTTGCATCCTTCAAAACTCTTCTAGAAAATTGGGTACTGTGCAAGAAATAGAAGCAATTTCACTCCTATATCCTCACAAACTTCTTACCCATTCCCATCTCCGTTGCCCTTCCCATTGTCATGATTCCCCTTTTAGGAAAGTGATTGCTCTATTCCAGATTGTTGATTGAGCCGGCCGTTGCTCTTTCATATTCTATTTCATTTCATTGATACTTTTCCGTGTATCTTAACATTTTTCTTCAAATTTGGCTGAGGTGCAATTCAAGTGATCATAACCGTCGGATGGTATTTTTAATGGTCTAAATTTATTTTTATATATTTACCGGTAAGAATATATATACTTTTACCGATAGAAGTTTCACCAAATTTGAACCATTAATTATTAAAATGAACTATTTAAATTCAACCACATACGCTTCTGCAGCTGGATCCTTTTCCTTTTCATATCCATATCAATTGATAATGGTAAAAGTACACGGAGACCCCTTCAACTAAGCCTTTTTTCACGGAGACCCCCTCACATTTAAAACCTCACATACAAACCGCTCAACTATATGAAATGAAAAGTTGGCTAACTCTGCTAACGAAATGAGGAAAAATAACGATTCTACCTGTAAAAAATCGTCCACGCTAACCCCTCATCTATAAAAATTCTCCACACTAACCTCTTCATCTTAACGGTGTTTTTAACAGAAGGGTGCTGATTGATTAACAGTTATAATTATTGAGGCCTATATAGACGGTTTTAAATGTTAAAAAATTTCCATAAAAAAAAGGACATAATTAAGAGGGTCTCTGTATACTTTCACCATTGATTAGTGCAGCACTATTGACCCACCAATGCTGACAAGTGACAGTGGCTTCTTAGGTTTGCGTGGAACACGATTGAAGGGCATTGTCGTCCATTAAAAACCAAAGCTGACGCGCAGCATGATGTTTACTGTATAGTCAAGTCTTTCCACACTGGTGAGTGCGGATCAAAAAAAAAAAAAAAAACTGGTGAGTGGTGTGGCGAATCATCGTCTTTTTAAGTGATTTCCACATTTTTCTTCTAGATATCCACACTTTTTTGTTTTTTTTAGAATTGTAAATATATGTATTTTTTTACTAAAAAACAAAAAAAATGGGAATATTAAAGAGAAAAATAATTTCTGCACTCCTTTTTTTGATTATGACATTCCATTTTTTGTCTTTTAGTTAAACTTTTGTGTATATTTTTCTCACTAAAGAACAAGAAAATGAGTGTCATAATAAAAAAAAAAGGAGTATAGAAATCATTTCTTTATTAAAAAAGAGATT
>BPLS01026567.1:0-16903 GCA_019656275.1 Rhododendron kiyosumense
ATTTGTGGTGGAAGTGAACCGACCACACATGGTATTTACTTTTTACCTTTTTTCAGGGTTTCCTCCTACAATAAAGAATTAAAGAGGGGTGCCGGGTATGTGAGGGTTTTTTTTAGCCTTTGTTCACTTTGTAAAGCTCAATGAGTAGAACGTGTGTAAAAAATCAATTTGATCAGATATAATTAAGTGTTTGATCGGAATTGTGACTTGTGTTTAGTGGTCTGCCTATTTCTACTAAGAATTTCAGGAAAAAACGTAGGCATTTTTATCATTCCGTTCATACCAATCAACAAGTTTGGGCATTTTAGCCTGTTTTCACACTAATACACCTTGCCAACAACTTTCTTTTTTCTTAACAAGTTTTTCACTTAGAGCATCTCCACCCCTCAAATTTGAATAAAAATTTGAGTAAAAAATTCATTTGATATGAAGCAATTCAATGGACAAATACAAATCTAGGCATAAATTTGAGTTAAAGTTTCAATAATGGCATAGTTGTAAATTTGAGGGGGAGAAAAATAGCCTTCAAAATATGAGTAAGGATTTGGTTCAAATCAAATTTGATGAGAAATTTGAGTAAAACTCAAATTTAGGTATGAGTTTGTGTAAGGAGTAAAGTGGTACGTGTTTTGGATGATTTTACTCAAATTTGAGTTTAGGTTCAAATTTGAGTAAATAGTGAATATGCAAGTGGTAAAAGAAATTTTCTGTATTAATCTTTGAAGAAGAGGAGAAAAAAAAAACTAAACAAATCAATGGCACAAACGACAAGCATCACCCAAGATCTAAAACTAGCAAGGCATGACGCTGACCAAAAAAACAACAAAGACCATAGGTAAACAAGAAAACCCGAACCAAAAATACAAACACCTCCGGACCTGGATCCAACCAAAAAAGGTAAAACTGCATAGAAAACCACTCCAAACCGAAGCAAAACATCAGAAAGCCGAAACTGGAAAGCCCCAAACCTGCCATTCCAAAATCACTAGTCGATACGAAATCTTGCTCTAGTTATTTGTCGAATACGGATTCTTTTCTTAACTAATTCGAGAATAGTACCTTGCAAATAATGGTTCAAATTTTAATTCTTTTGCATCGTTTATTTCGTTGGCTCAGCAACAGACAAACACACATTGTTGTCTTCGGAAAGGAAGTAGGGGGGGCTGTGAGTAAATATAGTAGCGTGCAACTGTGCCCTATCTTCCAGTTCGTCTCAGCAATTAATGGTCTGGATTTTAAAAAAAAAAAACCCTCTTCTCTAGAAGAGTTTTTTTTTTTTAAATTCGGACCGTTCAAAACAGTTTTGGACGGTGAGATTACACGCTGCTTTGTTCCCCCTGAGAATGACACCTAGCAGGAACCACATAAAAATGTGCGAGACTTTTTAGTTCCCTAGAATACCGTTACGTGGTGCCCAAGACTCTTTTTCCACCTACACACTTATCTTGGGTTCCGCGCCTCATTGTTCCAAGAATAGGATATAAGGGTAGACCTATGGTACAAGGGTAGACCTATGGTACGTACACACCCCTTAATAAGTGTGTACCATACGCACCATTTATATATTCTCTTGGATTTGAGATAATCTAATCTTAACCGTTCAAATTTTTAATTAAAAAAAGGGGCAACCTATCTAACCGATAATCACTTACTCTATTGTTGAGTTTCTCTCTCTTCTATCTTTAATAGGCTTTCAAATGCGGTCCAATATCAATTTGGGTGGACTAGAAATTGGGTTTTTTAGGAATATTTTCTTTTTCTTTTTCTTTCTAAACTATTAAATTTAAAATTATGAAAACAATAAAATAATTTAAAACTAATTTAATAAACCAATAAAGTTAGATTGTTCGATATGGATGGAATTGAAAATTAAGATAATATGGTAGAAATTTTAAAATTTTAAAAAATAATGTGGCGGAAATTAAAAATAATTTTAGTTTAAATTCCGTACAACATATTGTGCTGAGGTAACGACAGTGTATGGTATTGTTACTGAATTTGTGGTTTTTTAGACATGTATTTTGCTTGGTTATAATTATTATTGATTGTGATACGACATATTTTGGTCTTATTACTGAATATTTTAATCGATTTCCTTTGATACGACATGTTGTGGTAAGAAATCGTCAATTTATGGTATTGTGTTTATGAGAACTGGCTATGAGAAATGTGTTTATGAGAACTGGCTATGTGAACTGAAAGATACACAGTTCACATAGTCTGTCCACACACTAAAATACACAGTTCTCATAGAAAATACAAAATTCTTATAGGCAATATACAGTTCTCATAAAAAATATACAATTCTCATAAAAAAATACACAATTCTCATAAAAAATACACACACGAACATAACCTTTACAAAACACATACTCCGTAACCCATTCACAGTTTCACATACATCATTTGTATAGCTATTATTCCCACCACCACCGCAAACCACTTCCCAAAAAACCCATAGTAGTATATCCAAATATGTACATTTGTCCTAATTCTGCACACCATTGCAAGCAACTTTAAAAATTGAATCTAATCAACAGCTTAGTGATTTTAGAATCGAAGGCGGTAATAAGCAGTGGTGAGGGTTGTACATACGTGTCGTCGTCTGTGTTCCAATCTTCCGTACTCTTGCTCCTCGTCTTCAATATAGAGTAATTAGTTACAAACTCATCTTTAATTAACAAAAGAAAGTGATTACAAAGATGACTAAGTAATTAAATGGTTTTAGCTTCCAAAAGTCTTCCACATCCAAGCAAACGATGCATGCAAGCTATTGTCCAGCATTTAAATCTAAAAGAATGATAGGTTGAGCTACACTAACATAATAGGAAAATCTTTACCAATTCTATGTGCAAATATGATGACAAATGCAGAGAAAAGAAGACGTGAAGATATAGTTCAATCGATGAATAACAATCAACTTCATAGGTAATGCCAACATTCACTACGAGTCCTTCTAAAGTATTCCATTATCTCAATTGACCACATAACTCACAAACACAACAAACTCTAAAAAGGTCGACACAACTCGCTACCACACATCGATACTGTTTGTATTTTCAACCATTGCGCTACAGTATAACACCTCCAGGGTTAATGTATTGTCATCCCTTGCGTTACAGTGAACCCTAATAACTTGGATCACCGTATTACCACCCCCTTGTATTATGAGACTCACTTGAGTCTCCGTATTACCACCCCTTGCGTTACAGGACTCCCTATCCCAACTTCCGACTCACACGCCTACTTTCTTATTCAATATACAAGCTAAGACTTTCCCATAATCACATTTTTACACAAAACATCATACATTATGCCAAAAATGCTACAAATATACCACAAACATTCCCAAGTAATCAACACTCATTACAAATATAAGAGGGAGACGAAACTTGAGATAGCTCTTTTTTTTTTTTTTTTGTTATACATTTGGATACGTTTGAACACTCATTACATATATGATTTCAATTTATCCTTATAACAAAACTTATAAATAGTTAGGTTTTCAATCATGAACCTCAATATTTTAGGTCAAAAAAAATAAGCTTTTAATGTTCGATAAATATCTGTAACAAAATTATAACTATTGGCAAGGAATGATACTATTTTCAACAATTCCATGAAACAAGCTTGGGAGGTGGGGGATTTAGTAAAAACTAGAGTGGCAATGTGGATGAAGACGAAATTTAATATCAAGGTCTACGCCGTTGAGGAGTTCAAGATTTTCTTAGATGGTATCTCAGGAGAGGCTCCAACTATCGGTTGGATGTGTTTGTATATTTGGGCTCAACTAAGCTTTGGCTTAGGTTGATCTTCCTCGATGTACCCCTTTCGAGTTTTATAAAAATGTTCCGTTTGCCGAGCAAAAAAAAAAAAATTATAACTATTGGGCAATTTAGTAGCGGCCTTGGCCTCGACCGCCTCACCAGTGATATATGATATGTGTGTGAACATTATGAAGAAGTGTGTGGACGGGAAGACTATCTAGATTAGATAGCAGGTCAAGGTGGGATCGGGTAAAAGGGAAAAGAAAAATGTGTTATGTGTTAGGTGAGAAAGAGGCCAAGGAAAAAGTGTATCATATGAGTATGTGGGAGCCAGAAGGGACACAGCAATTCACTGCGTCCACCTTGTTGTGACTGTTGTCCATGAGAGTGTCTTATTTCCGGTTGTGATATATGATATGTGTGTGAACATTATGAAGAAGTGTGTGGACGGGAAGACTATCTAGATTAGATAGCAGGTCAAGGTGGGATCCGGTAAAAATGGAAAAAGGAAAATGTGTTATGTGTTATGTGAGAGAGTGGCCAAGGAAAAAGTGTTGTCATATGAGTAAAGAGCGTGTTTACTGCACCAACCAATCACAGCCATCTATTCGCGTAATCAATGGCTGAGATTCACAAAAATCTATAAAAGTAAGGGTGTACAGTACATACTTTCATAAAGTGAGCCACAAAAACTCATAAAAATGAGTCACAAAGATGGTTTATGGTGGTGTGTTAGCAATTCTTATGGTTACTCCGCTTGTTTTTTTTTATGCCACATCAATTTAGCTTGCACTGGAACTATATACACTTTTATCTAATAATTAAGATGCGCACTTCGCAATATTCAGATATACTATATTAGTTTATCCTTTTTTAAGAAAAAAAAAAAAACAAGCATTTGCATCAAATGCAAGGTCAACTATTAAAAATAGAAGCCCCTACACCTTAATAAGTGTGTATCGTATGCACCCTCTATATATTCCCTTGGATTTGAGATAATCTAATCTTAACCGTTCAATTTTTTAATTAAAAAAAGGGCAATCTGTCTAACCGGTTATCATTTACTTTATTGTTGAGTTTCTCTCTCTTCTATCTTTAATGATCTTTCAAATGCGGTACAATATCAATTTGGGTGGATTATAAATTGAGGTTTTTAGGAATTTTTTTTTTTTTACTTTCTAAACTACTCCCTCCGTCGCTTATTTAGTGTCCAGTATTCTATTTTTGGGTGTCCCTTAATAAGTGTCTATTTTATAAAATTAGGGGGTAAAAATTGGTACATTGTCTATTTCGTCCCTGAAAGTATATTTTATTTTGAAAAGTTAGTGAGTAAAAGTGTAATGATGATGGGTAAGTAGGGAAAGTGGTAGAAAAAGTTGATGTGAAAGGTGTAATGATGATGTATTTTTAATAAGTTGGAGTTACGAATCAGGACATTTAAAAAGGGACGGAGGGAGTATTAAATTTAAAATTATAAAAATAATAAAATAATTTAAAACTAATTTAATAGACCAATAAAGTTAGACTGTTCGATGTGATCAATTTCTATTATTTTTGGGTGTCGGGTGGGTACCACGTCACCCAACTGACATGGTGCCGAGCACCCACATTTGAGCTGTCCAAAAGTGTATTGGACGGTCCAGATTAAAACACACACTCTCCTCTCACCCCATTACTCTCTCTCTCTAAATTCGAACTGTCCAAAACAGAAATGGATGGCTCAGACGTTATCCCTGCTCGGCACTTAAAAATTTCTCCTTCCATGCATAGACTAGGTTTTCATCCATGGGTATAATTAAAAATGCAATTTGTTATCGTATCCTTGGTATTTCAATCAAACAAGGGATTAAAATTGGTAATCATAATTCCACGATTTAATCATTACACAATTAAACACCTACTTGGGATTAGACTCTCGATTACTAATCCCATCTTCTTACCAATCTCATCTAATCTTACACACTTATATATCAAACATGGCCTTAACTCTTTCTGTTTGTCTAGGATTCTGTTTCTTTCAAGTCCCTCTCTCTCATCTTTGCAAACTGTAATGCACCCACTTCTCTCTCTCTTTACAATTTGTCCATGGTGTGAAAGGATATTTGTTATTGGAGTACATCACAAATGTATGATATCTCAAAACTCAGAAGTGATACAATGGAATACTTATCATTCCACCACTGAATCTGGAATACATAGCACAACTCATTTTTGAGATACCACACACCAAAATACTTTGGCATGCATATGTACATACTAGTGCATAGAAAGGACTCACAAAGGTTATTTGCATACATACACAAGCACTAATTTAAAAAACTTCAATGAAAAAATTAATCATTTTCAGAGTCAGATTTGTATTTTTGCAAGCTGGTTCATTATATTTCTTTTTCATTTTATCATTAAATTTTGAACAATGATCAAATTAAATAAATGAAAATTAAAAATTAATCGAAACCCATCATATTTTTTTTGAATCAGATCATACTAAATCATAAAGCACTATAACCAAAATTTCATTTTAATTTTTATTTATTAATAGAATTCAAATTAAAAGCACAATATAACCTTGATTTTTTTTTTTTTTGTATGACTTAATAACAAGTGGGCGACCAAGTTTAAGGTCGGGCTTGAACAACCCAAATATTGGGACCGGCACTGCACAGATAAATAACTTCACCATTGCGAACAATTTTCAAACAGAATCGTTCCAATCACGACCAAAGTTCCAGTCACCAAAGCTTTTCAGGAAGACGATTTCGGTTCCAGAACCTGGTATTCGGGCGAAATCCGAGAAGAAATTTGACGTGGGCTTCCAGATTTCCTACAGTTCCGAAGCTATGGTGACTCTTTAAAATCGCGACTTTCTTCAAATCTGTTCCACCGGATTTTCGTCGACGCAGGTCTAGACTCTACAACCACCAAGAACGCTCGTCACCACCAGAATCCGATCCTTCACACTCTGTACTCGACTAATTTTATCGGAATAGCCACCAAGGGAGTCAAAGAGTTCCAATGGTAAACAATTAATTTCCACCTCTAGCTCCTCTCTCTCAGACATATACACAAACACTCCAGATCAGGTAAGGAATCCCGGATTTTGCGTTTGGTATGGATCATGATCTCAACTGTTGGATTTTGTTTTCAATTGTCCGAATTTGCGAAAGTTTAATGACAGGTACGGTAATAAATTTATTACCGTATATACTCTTCCGCAAATCCAGATCATTGAAAATACAATCCAACAGCTAGTAAAAGAGGTCCACATGAAACGCAAAATTCGGGATCCCTGATACGGAATGTATATACGATACAAATATAAGATATATAAAATGTGCCAATGAAGGTTGAAATATATATTTTTTTTAAAATAAATTTATTTATGGAAAAGAAGGTTGTACGTAATAGATTGTGTGAATGTGTAGGGCAAGATTAGCGGTGAAGAAGGATGGATATCTCTAGGGCCATGGGGAGGGAAAGGTGGCTTATATTCAACTTACAAGCCTGATGGGCCTATATTGCAGATAACCATTTATTACGGAGATGTCATAAATTCAATTGTATTCGAAAGTAAAAGCTGCAACGGCATCGTCATAGGAAGCTCCAAGCCTATTGGCGATTTCTATTCCTGTACGTATGCAAAGGTATGCTCCTATTTAGCTTATTCACAGATTCGGACAGGGACCATACAAGTTGGACTCAGTCCAAATTTTTGCACTTTCGTTTTTGTCCACAACATTTTTTTAAAAAAATCTTTTGATCTTCAGTACTGTCGAGGCAAATATGCAAGTGAATTATTTGAACAAAAACTACAACAAATTTCAGATGATTTTCACTTTCATTTTTTTATACTTGCACTTGTTTAGTTTTGCATCGACAGTTCAGTAGAGGAGCTCTCGTCCGTAAGCCTGACGTACAAAGACCACTATGGATGTCTGGTAGTCGCATCTCTCTGTTTTTATACAAATTTAAAGCAATATGGGCCTTTTGGTTCGGAAGGGGGTTATTATGTGTCCATTCCAATAGAAGGTGGAATCATCACTGGATTCCATGGACGTAGTCAAGGCAACCTTGGAGCAATTGGTGTATTCGTGGCACCCAAAGTCGATAGGTTTTCCATTTCAAAGAAAAATGTCGATAGCTTGCACTCAATTCAAGACCTAGATTCTGCGCCAACGCAGCTCAAGGTCAGCTTCTATTGCCTCTATTTTCCCTTTATCCAATTAGTAAATCAAAATTCTCATGGTCATTTTCTCTCTCATAAGTTTGTTACGTAGGAGAATGGGATTATTAGGGTTAGGTTTTGATGATCACAACATCCAATTTTTAGATTCTCGATCTGGAAATTATTATCTATATAATAAAACACAAGGGTGTGGGCCCCATACAAATATAAATTGTTAGAAGTGCTGAGATTCATTTGATCCAATGGTTAATGTGTATGTGCTCTCAAACTCTCTTAAGAAAACACCCACAGTCTTATAAATATATTACAAAAATGCCATCAATTTGAGCCACTATCAAGATTCTAATCGGGGTGGGTATATAGTGCTATAGGCACAGGTAAACACTAGTTGATTAATAAAACAAGATTGGTAGAATACATGAAGAATTTCCATGAAAGTGCCAATGAAAAGAAAATCAATGGTTTAGATCAACTGTGAATCCGAATTAGTGATTTCCCTTTCATAGAAACTCTTCATGAATATTAATCATTACCATTTTTGTTAATAAAAATCACGTGAAATGGAGTTACGTAGTAATATCAACAAATCATATATATTTACAAAAATGCTTTGTTCTTGGATTCCATTCACAGATCTCGATCGAAAAAAGTTTGTTTGGAGTTGTATGGTTTATGTGTGTTCCAAATTCATTGTGTGGGGCCACATGCATCGTTCGGTTCTAAAGATATCTGGGTACAGATCTATACCCGGATGTATGTGTCACCCAAATGTTTATAAGAGTACATCTGAGACAGACATTTCTTAAAGGCACGTAAATTGTTGGTTTTTGTACCTAAGAAAAGTTGTAAATTCATGGTTTAAGTAAATTTTGATGGTAATTACATACTTTTAAATCACATTTGTTTAGAGTTTCATGTTATATATAGGCTCCGTTTGTTTGGACATAAAATATTTTCACCAAAAACTTTTTACATCTTTGGCTGTAAAACAAACTTAATTTCCTTGAAAAACTTGTAAGTCTATTTTTTTGACTCTACTCACCCGGTCGTTTGCGCATTTGACCATCACCAATTAGATATAAACCTGCGTATGAGGCACACGGGATGCGTGTGCAATCCTATCCTATCAGGTAGTATGTGTAATTTCATCACTTTACAAAAATATTAGGCGTTTTTCTTTTATCACTTGTTCCTCCTAGGTTTTTAATTGTTATGTATTTTTCGTTCTTGTGTAAAACTCAAACGAAGTTTCAACAAAAACATAAGTTGATAATCATATCCTACAACTGTGGCAAGGGATAAAAAATATTAAATTCTACTTGTCTACAAAAATTTACAAATTAAATAAATATGTTAAAAAGGGCTCACTTGTACAACAGGCTCTTTATTTGCATTTTTTTAAAAAATCTAAAATAGAGAGCTATTCTCAAGAGAAAACCAGCTCCACCAGTCTATTAATCTGCCTTTCCATCACTGATTTCGCTACTAGTTCAGTAGTTTGGGCGAGGAACTGTGGCAAAGGTAAACTTAAAAAACAATTGTTTCTTTTCCCTTGCAAAAATGCTAGAGGTACATCAGTGTGGCACACCTTAACCACACCCCTCTCTCATAACTGGCCGCACCTTTCCCTTGACCCAAAAGTCTTCTTTTGCTATCTTCATCTTCATCTTCCAGCTGTCAGATTCTTGTCTCTCTCTCTCTCGATCTCGATCGATTGAACCCCATAACTCTCTCCCCCTCCTCCTCACAAACAATAAGTGCACACTCTCGATTTTCCAATCCTCGACCGCTTCCTCATCTCCGCCCAACTCCCCCTTTTCCACAGCAGCCTCGTCGCCACCTATCTCTACATCCATTCTGATTTTGAAAAGTTGATGTCGGTGGAGAATTGGTTTCGGCTTGCGATTTTGGTTACTTACAAATCAGGTGATTGATTTTGTAGGACCAGATGATGGGGTGAAAGGGATTTGGTTTGGGAATTTGCACAACCCACTCTCTTTCAAAAGAGAGTCCTGAAATTTCACAATTAAGAACTACTCCATCCGTCCAAAAAAGAATGATAATTTTTAAAATTCGGATAATTTTTCATTAATTGCTTATATCTTTTAATTTCCCAAAAAGAATGACAATTTTTAAAATTCGGATAAATTTTCATCGCTTATATCTTTTAATTAATCGAAAACTATTAAATAAGATTCATATTGTATATTTTTTGAGATTCATATTGAAAGATATAAAAAATTGAAATTGACATGAATATTAAAATTTAACATCGAATTTGGGACGGAGGGAGTATGTGATTTGGAGGAAGAGAGAGAATGTTGGAGAATCAACTAATTAATAAGAGGAAGAGATAGGATGAGGAGGAATTTCAAGAGGGAAGTATTCATGGGTGGTTGTGGTGGTGCGGCAGTGGAGGGGTTTATGGTGGTGGTGGTGGTGGTGATGGGGTGGGTGTGTGTGTGAGAGAGAGAGAGAAAGCACACCAAGTCAGCATTTAATGGAAAACATAACACTTTTAGCAATTTCTAATATCAATTTGACGAATTTAGACGGTATAAATCTATTTGAATATCGGAAGAAAAGTTTAGGAGTAAAAATGAAAGTCTTTAAAAATTTGAGGGTCTATTAGACATTGAGGTCAAAGTTTAGAGTTTTTTGAAATTTTCCCAACAAAAATGGTTTCGAGTTCAAGAGTTTGTATATTTGCAAGGCCACAGCAATTTGGATTTCGTGAGATAAAAAAAGAAATTGTTTCGAGTTTAACAGGTTGTATATTTGCAAGGCCAAAGCAATTGCATGTGATGATTAAAAATAAAATAAAAACAAGAGAAGAGAAGAAACAACTAATCTTTTAGAGGAAGATAGCAAAAATAACTAGCATTGTTGGAGTTAGTAATAGAAAATGACTATCTATAATAATTTTGGGGGGTTTTGATGCTTGAGGGCTCCCCTTAATAAATAGAATAGACGAATAAAAGATACTCTACAAATCACCAGTACATACCCTACAAATCCTCACCACAGCATGAAAACATGTAATTGGTGATGAAATTTTTTCGTCGTCATAGGATTAAAATTCGTCGCCAAATAAATTGGTAATGAATAAATTTGTCGCCCAAATTCGTCAACGAAGGTTGGTCGCGAAAGAGCTCGGCGACAAATCAAAAGTTGACCATTGCCAAATTGTGGTGATGAATTAGTTTTTCGTCGCCAATGTGTATAATTTGCGACACAAATCAATTTCGCCACCATTTTTTGTCACCTATTACCTGATTTCTTGCAGTGCACGAAATTAAATTTCTTTGAAAGGCACCAAGAGTTCCTATGGTGAACATTTTCCAGCCCCTGCGCAACATATTACACGTATAAAAGAAATATAAAGTGCCAATGAAGGATGTCATAGATTAATTTTTTAATTGAAAAAAGAAGGTTTTAATAGATTGTGTGAATGTGCAGGACATGATTAAAGGTGAAGAAGGATGGATATCTTTGGGGCCATGGGGAGGGAAATATGGTAAAGGTTGGACTTACAAGGCCGACGGGCCTATAATGCAGATAAGTGTTCGTTATGGAAAAGCCATTGACTCAATTTTATTCGAAAGTAAAAGGTCCGATGGCGTACTTATAGGAAGCTCCGAGAAAATTGGCGGCACCGGTGGGCATGCATCTGAATTGGTGTGACCCTCTTTAGCATATTCATAGACCTGGATAGAGAGATATATCTAGATCCGTCTGATGCATGTGGGTCTCACGCATGTCAAACGGTTCCAGATACCTCTCTGTCCGGATTTTTGTACTTCCATTTGTGTCCATTGCCTTTTTTAAATTTGTTCTTATCTTTATTGTCGAGACGAATAGGCAAGTTAATTATTTAAGCAAAGGGTTGTGATTTTCACACTACTTTTTTTTTTTATAAATGCATTTTATTTTTTGTCTTTTCGTGAAACTCTTATGTGTAATTTTTCACTAAGAAATAAGAAATAGAGTGCATTTATTAAAAAATGGAGTGCAAAAATCATTTTCATGAATCGAAAACTACAATCATTTCAAATGATTTTTATTTTTATATTCGTATGCATCTCAAAAAAAGTACTAATTTATACTTGCTCTTGGTTAGTTCTGCATCGACACTTCAGAAGAGCAACTCTCGTCCATAAGCCTGACATACGAATTCTTCTCCGAAAAAGTGACAATCATATCTCTCTGTATTCATACAAATCTAAACACATATGGGCCTTTTGGTTCAAGATCCGGTGCTTCTTCTGTGTCCATTCCAATAGAAGGTGGAGTTCTCACTGGATTCCATGGACGTACTGATGATAGATACATTACTGCAATTGGTATACTCGTGACACCCAAAGTCAATAGTTTGCACCCAATTCATCAAGACCCAGATTCTGCGCCTACCCAGCTCAAGGTTAGCTTCTATCGCCTGTATTTTGTCGAATCCAACTCGTAAATCAAAATGCTCATGCTCATGCTCATGCTCATGCTCATTTTTCCTCATACGATTGTTACATAGGAGAATGGTGGTTGATACAGTTTCGTTTTGATGAACCAAAGGTCCATTCTTAAGGTTCTCGATATGGAAATTCTGTTTCATAAAAATTATGTGAAACATAGTTAGATATATTATAAGTCATCTTAACAAATCATATACAGTATCTTTTAAAAATGCTATGTACACAAACTCTGTGTACACATTTGGACACAGGTTTATTTAGAACTGTCTAATTTATGTGCGTCTCACATTCACCTAGTGGGATTACATGCATCGTACAGTCCGGAACGTATCTTTGTATGGAACTGGTGTCCGAATATGTACCCGCACAGTCCGGAACGTATCTTTGTATGGAATTGGTGTCCGAATCTGTACCCGCACTGTTAAAATGAAAATCAATTTTAAAAGAGCTTTCATATGAGATAGATCAACAGTTCTTAAAGGAACGTGAATTACTCTATATTATATTACACAACGATTTTATTAAATGTCCCTTTCACAACTGTCCTCCATGGCACAGTGAAAGGCTAGGATTTAATTTTCAAGTTTGTGATTCAATTGATCAACTCAAAATTCAAATCCCATACTCACATTGAAGCGCTAGTGTCTGTTCAATCTTCATTCACGTTACAATAATACGACGTTGTTGACATTATTTTGATTATCAATTTTTTGTTGGGAAAATGACGGCTAAGGAAATATTCTGATAATTAATATCTGTCAAAAATATTTTTAGTATTAACAAATATTCTTTGCATGTTCTTAGTGGGTATTAATTATCAAAATACGTCCTGGACCGTCATTTTCCCTTTTTTGTTTTTTTTGTTTTATGTTTCTGATACACTTGTATACCATGTTCAGGTGTTAGGTTCGGGTGTGGGTTCCAATCTCAAAACACTTGAGAACATCTTCCACAAAGATGACCACCACGGTGGAGCTCCTTCCTCCTCTTCTGAAATGATTCGCAATGATCTGTTCCTCATGAAATCGGCCTTGAAGGAGTACATGGACCATATGAATGTGCAAATCAATCTGGCCAGTGAGAAATTCGGGGAGCTACACAAATTATCGAGCAGTGAAAGAGACTTTGACGAACTCAGAAAGGCGATTGAGAAGCTGAAGTTCCAGATCCCTTTGATCACCACCAGACACGACCACCACGGCGGTGCTCTTTCCCCCGTTTCTAAAATGATCCGAAGTGATCTCATTCTCGTGGATACGGCCTTTGAGGAGGCGAAGGAGTCCATGTACGATATGAATGGGAAAATCAATCAAGCCCATGAGAAATTCAAGGTGCTACAAACATTATCGAGTAGTGAGAGAGACTCTGACGAACTACGAAAGACCGACTTTGACAAAAAGCGAAAAGCCGACTCTGACAAACTACGAAAGGCTGTAGCAAAGCTAAAAGTCCAGGTCCGTTCTCAGCATAGAATCCGTTCTGCCGATTCAAGCCTAAATCATAAGAATTGGGATAATATAAACGAGGCCGAGGATGGAATGACGCACTTCTTCCACAAGGAGCCAAAGGTTGCGCACATTGGTGATTCTGATGGCCTATTGAAAGCTTTCCATGACCTCCCTGAGCCATTGTGGTATTGTTTGTCATGTTTCTTCAAGTTCCCACCAATGGCAGCCATAAAGAGAACGGCGATGATTTACCTGTGGATAGGGCAAGGATATATTTCCCAGTATCTCCATTCTGAAGGGTACGTTTGGGATGTTGAAGTGCATGCTGGCAGGATCTTTGATGAGCTTATTGCGAAGGGCTTCATTGAGCCTTTCTACCAAAATTGCTCCTTGGTGCCAGACAGTTGCAGGATGAGTCTTTCTGTTCGTTCTTCTTTATACAAAGAAGCTGAACTCAGAGGATTTACTTCAAATGGCACTCTTGATCTGGATCCTGCATCTGTTTGTGGCGATCTAATTGGGCACTCATGTTTGATCAATGTTGGTGAGGCCATTATTAATTGCGGGCCTGAAATATATGAGAATATGAAGCATATTCGAAGTCTTTATCTTGGAAGGTGGCAGAACTCAGCTAAGCACCACATTGAACTGGCAGATGCTAAAATTTTCCATGGACTGAATAAGCTGAAAGGATTGACTTTTCTTAGCCTTAGAGGAATTTCTACGATTACTGAGCTTCCCACATTCATTTCAGAGCTCAATGATTTGAGAATCTTAGATCTCCGAGCTTGTCATAATCTTGAGGTGATTCCAGACAATATTGGTTTGCTCAGGAGTTTGACGCATTTAGACATGTCTGAGTGTTACTTTTTAGAACACATGCCCAAGAGTCTAGCTCAAATTTCAAATCTCCAAGTCCTTAAGGGATTCTTGATTGGAGATTTCAATAAGGGAAAGAGAAGACATTCAATTGCAAAACAATCGTGTACGCTGCTCGATTTGTCAAGACTGCAAAAGTTGAGAAAACTTAACATCTACATAAGTGTGAAAGACCTTCTGAGACTGGTTGATTTGGAGTATTTACAACGGTTTCAAGGCCTGAAAAATTTGACAATATCATGGGGACGGTGCTCTTTAAAACCTCGAGCTGAATTCACCACAAAACCTTTTGCTTTTGCTACACTTCCTCCTAGACTCCATAAACTAGACCTTCAGTGTTTCCCTACGACAAGTCTACCAGATAATTGGATGAGGCTTGGCAAACAAATGGAACTAAAGAAACTCTACATTAGAGGAGGGCATCTATGTGATCTAAACGAAATTCAAGAACGTCAAGGGAAGCAGTGGACTGTGGAGATATTGCATTTGGAGTACTTGAGCAAATTAAACATGGATTGGAGAAAACTGAGGATATTATTTCCTAAGTTAGTTTACTTGCACCAAGTAGAGTGCCCCAAGTTTACTAACTTCCCATGTGATGAGAGGGGCGTGTGGATGGACAATGAGGCCATTAATACTCATGTGCAGCTGCAGAAATACCTCAAAACCAGTGGCATGATCAGCTCAAGTTCTAATTTGGGCTCTAGTTCAACTTCAGCTCGGGATGATTCTAACATATGTCCAGTAGACGAGAAATAGCTTTAGTAAGTTAGGTTTTGTGCAAGCTTAAGTGCTTAGCTAAAAGATAAGTTCTGTTAGGAGAGAGTTAAATCGTGACTGTAACTTACTCCTAGTGGAGCCTCCCCAAGAAAGGTAGGTTCTCCCATGGCTTCTTTTATCTTGTATTTTCTTTTTTGTTCTTCCTCTATGTAACTTTAGATTATTTCACCAATAAGCAATTGATATCTAGAAATAATGTTCCCATCATGGAGTAGCTTTCCTATCACATTATAATGAGTGATATTTCTCCCATGGTTTTGAATGGATCATTTGGTTACGCATGAAAATAGCGGTGTTAGGGAAATTCTCGTGCGTATTGATTGATAAGGCTGTTACCTATCGTGTACCAGTCTGTAACGACCGTTACACACCATTGCAGACAGATTCCTCACAATCCTTGAACGATACTTTGCAAACCAATTCATTCATCAATCATCGCTGAAATACAAAAAAAATCAAGCCACAAATATTGATGAAGGGTTGTAAGTTGCTGTAGAAACTGCTTATTCATATAATGCTCCGGGAAGGGAGGAGCCACTACAGGGGTCAAATACCTAGAATCATTAGACTTTACATATCTCTCTCCACTCATTACACTTTAAAATCTCCCGCAAAATTTAAACCAAACAGTAGTGACACTTGACCTTAATTTTTTCTTTCTCCCTCCTCTAGAATTATTAGACGCTGCCCGAGTTTCATGTGATACTCCTAACAAGTCACGTGTTAGACAAATTTAGCGGGTTGGACAGCAGGTACATTTTCATTGGATTGTTGGGGGACAATGGAGAGATTGTCTACTGTACACACCCCAAAAAGGTGTACGGTGTGCCCTTCGTATTTTGAGCCAAAAAATCTCATAAATAACCACAAAATTTTATAAGAATAAGTCATAAAATTCATATTTTGAACCACAAAAAATCGTAAATAACACCACAAAAATTCGTAAAAGAGGACCACAAAATTCGTAAAAGTAAGCTACAAAATTTGTAACCTAGAGCAGTCTTTTTTTACTTTTAGCTGTCTTTTTTACCACAAAATTTTGTAAAAGTAACCACAAAATTCATAATTGTAACCATAAAAATACATATATAAACAACCATAAAATCTTATATATAGGGCCACAAAAATCCATGAATGTAAGCTATCAAATTCGTAAGGGTGTACCGTACACACTTCCATAAAGTGAGCCACAAAAACTCATAAATTAAGCCACAAAAACTGATAAAAATGAGCCACAAAGATTATTCATGATGGTGTGTTAGCAATTCTTTGACTGTGTGTACTACGTAATTAAGCGATCCCCTATGGTAACTCCGCTTGTTTTTTTTTATTTTTATGCCACATCAATTTAGCTTGCACACAGACCACCCCTGACTC
>BPLS01026567.1:32549-51594 GCA_019656275.1 Rhododendron kiyosumense
TTTTGCAGACAGAACAGCCATGGAGTTCATCTGTTTCGGTCTCTCTCTCTTTCTCTCTCTCGCGTAAAAGTATGACCAATCAATTTCATCCTCATCTTTGTTGGTTGTGCAGAGACGACTAAAAGATGGAGTAACAGCCTTTTCAACGGTACCCACGTACTCCTTTCACTTTCTGTGTTTATATGAATGCCTATGAAGTTTAATTTAATTTAATTTTTTTTTATCGTGAATGTCAATGAAGTTTTTCACTTTCCAACTCCTTTCGTCAGAAGATAAAGCATGGGTTTGGGGAGCAAGGTTCTCCCTTGCGGTTCCTATGTACCCGGTAGTATTTTTTTCCTCCCAAAACTGAAATTAAGGTTATTTGCTAGGATAGATTCTTTGAAGATTCGGGTTGTGGATACTTTTTCCCCCTATCCGCTCATCATCTATACGCTCATCTCAAACTGAGTGTCTCAAAGGAATTATAGGTGATCAGATTTAGAATTAGAGTTTAAAAGGGTACTAGAGGCCAGGGCACATGCGATGCGTGTGCAAATTGGATTTTCACAACATTTTTGTAAAAATGCCTTCCCACTTATTGTTTGATCGAATTTTCACAAATATTGTGAAAATTCAACTTGCACACACATCGCGTGTACTCCAGCCTTTAGTCTCTACTAAGGGTTTGCAACTCAAATCCTCAACGACTCTATCCATCTATCTCTCTCTCACTCCACGACTGGATGCATGTGTATTTTAATCACTTATAGAAACTTATAGTTTCGATTTGGATGCAGTCTAGCCATTGGTATGAGTTGGTCCAATTCCGATTTCATCTAGAAGTTATGCTTGTATAGATTTTTCTGTAAGTTGAATCTTGATTTCATGTGATAAAAAAAAAAAATTGGGTTTCGATTTCGATAATTTGTACTTTGCAAGGCCAAAGCAATTGAATCTTGATTTTATGAACCAAAGGTGCGTTCTTAAGGTTCCTGATATGGAAATAAGTGCTTCATAAAAATTACGTTCAGATTTAAATATATTGGTAGTCATCTCAACAAATTGTATATCTTTTAAAAATGCTATGTACACAGACTCCGGGATAAATTCATATTTTAGACGCAGATATCGTAAAGATTCCTTTTGGAAAACAAATAGCTTAGATCATAAAAATGAAATTTCAATGGCTTTCATTTGAATACCAAGGAGAGTTGGTCCAAAATTTTATTCATTTTATTTACAAAAAAGGCATAAAGTTTAATTATGTGAATATGTACATAACCTTCCATTTCACACTTTTGCGGCCTATACGCAACAACAAAAGTGGCCTTCGTTTCACACTAGTGTCCGGATCTGTACCTAGATGCATGTGTCTCACCCAAATGCTTATAAGAGTACCATATAAGATAGACAATTCTTAAAGGAACGAAAATTCATGGTTTAAGTAAATTTTGATGCCATTTTTCGACCAAATTTCGATGATCTGAGTCGCTCAATGTGTTCAGAACGTGATTTTAAGGGTACTCGCGAGAAATCAGCAAAAAAAAGGACCGGGAAGGGCTTGATTTGAGCGGTTTTTATTTGAACCGTTCGATAAAATACAAACAAAAAGTGCTCGGATCAAGCCCTTTCCGGTCTCTCTCTCTCTCTTTTTTGGCTGTTTTCTCACGGGTACCCTTAGAATCACGTTCTGAATATATTGAGCGGCTCAGATCATCATAAATTGGTCAAAAAAGGGACGTCCTTACCATAATACGGTAAATGCGCCCTTATAAGAAGATTTGTGTGTGTGTGTATGTGTGTGTGTGTGTGTGTATATATATATATATATATATAAATAAAATATTATGTTATATTATATATTATATATGTATTACATTACACAACGGTTTTGCAAAATGTCTCTCTCACAATATTCCTCTGTGGCACATTGAAGGGCTTGGATTTTAATTTCAAGTTTGTGATTCAATTGATCCTAGGGTTCTTATCTCTTCCTATTCAAAATTCAAATCCCTTATAGACATGATTTATATTCTACAGGTGGGATCGATGATACCAGGTCAATCTTAGGGATGAGATCATTCCCCAAATCTAAGGGATTTTATTCCACAAAAAATTGAGATGCCTTCCATGTCTTGTTCTTCTTTTTTTTTTGTGGATAAATCAGCTTGAAATAAAAAAGAGGCTAAGCGAATGTACAACCTACAAGGGGCATACCTCAGGAGTAAAAAAATAAAAAGAGAATTAGCCTATGCCAACGACTACATAGGACTAGGGGAAATGAAACAACTGTTTCCTATCCATCTAAAAGAGGGATACAAAACAGATAGCAAAAGGATTACAGCTAGTGCAATCTTACTATGTGGATAAGAATCAAATCCTTAAGTTACAACCAAAGCTAAAGAGCATATGTATTATAGCAACCAAAACTTGAAACTTGAACTTAAACTTCCGAGTGCCAGGAAATGGAGCACTCATGAGAATGGTGGTGGCCCTGGTGGGATAATGGATACTAAACCCCTTACAGAGATGTCATTGCCCAATGGCCCAGTTGGTGTACTTGATTGGACCAGCTGAACAACCTGCCCAACTCGCCATCAGTCGTCCTTCAAACTTAGCTGCCAAATAGCAACATCCAAACAGTGCAAGCCTAACAGCACAACAGCAAAACAGTAGCAGTTGACATCAAGAGAATCAACAGCAGCAGCATTTATTTGCTACCATTACAGCAGCAGCAGTAGCAGAAGAAGAAGCAACAGTTAATAGCAACAGTAGCAGCAAGTAGCCCTGGCCGGGGCACAACTCTGATCATCAGCAGCCTCCCAGCAATTTGCCACAAAAGAGATGCGAAATAAAACTAGAGACATGCCCCCTAGAAAAGCATAAACATTCCAAGGGACAACCCCCCAAGGATAAGTCAAAACAAATGAACAACTACAATACAAATCCAAATGCATAAAAACCAGACAAAGATACTAGCAAGTAGCCACGGGGAGTTACTATATGCAAGACTTCAACGGCTAAATCATCTGAACAGTAAACATAATCCATGCCCGACAAGGCTAGGCTTAGCTTCACAGTACAACAACAAACAACAATGATAGACTGAGCTGACGCATTAATCCAATAGCATCAGCTGTAAGGCTGCGGTCATGAGAACATACCCCCAGGGGAACCATATGAATCAGTAATAGAACAGAAGCAGTCAAAGGAATGACAGCAGTAAACAGCAGCAGTCATAGGGACAAATGACTCTGCATCAGTAAATTATACACACTGCATTCAAAGGTGACTGCAGAGAAGGACTGTATGACAGGCAGTAGAGACAAACAGGCCTATTGCTCTTTCTGGTTCCCTACTTACCCCCTTGAAGCCTAGACCACCAAAATTCTAGGAGCAATAGGAGGATCCTTAACACCCTCAACTCTCCCTTACCAAAAGACTCCCACTAACTTTTACCTCCACTTTTAAGAAATTTGGGGCTCAAGCACACAGCTCACAGGCTCACACAAAAGATGGCACACTCAAACTAATGGGAGGAGGCAAAGAAAGGTGAATTCCAAAGATGTATTCTCCCACAATAACTGCTAAAACAATCTAAGAGGAAAGATTAAGGTATATACCTTATATATAGGAGTATTAGCAGTTAAGTATCCTCCTTGGAACCTGTTAGCCTCCTGTCTTGATGCTATGGACTCTTCAAGATCCCCCTTAGAACCTGTCAACATATCTTCAAGATGGCATATTGTACAGTTTGGAAAACAAAAGATGCAATCAGTAAACTGAATATCAACATGTGATAAGAGTGAGCAGTTAACTTCCAGCAAAGTTCCACTACTACAATAAAACATAACAATCACAGTTATTAACAGTGATAGTTAGTCTTCTATCACACTCCTCCTACCGTGATAGATGTGAGTGTGATTGTAAGTCACTCTCTTTTATCACAGTTATAAACCGTGATTGAAAGTTAGAAACAATCACACCCAAAAGGCGTGATCGTTTCTAGCAAAAACCGTGATAGAAACTCCTTTCCGTGTTCTTTTCCTGGTTTTGATCACACTCTTCCTAAAAAACCGTGATTATATGTAGTTAACAATCACCTCCAAATAGTGTGATCTTTTATGTCTAAAAAATGAGATGGAAAATAGTTAAGTGTGATCTTTTCTAGTTTTTAGATCACGGTTTTCGTCTAAAACAGTGATTAAATGTTTTTATCATCATAGTCAAGAAATGTGATTGAAAGATGCTATCTTTTTTTTTTTTTTTTGGGTGCATTTAAAAAATGCCCGAATCTCTAACCAATAATAAATACACGTAAAATATGTATTCAACCCGTAGTTATCTTCTCCAAAACAAAAGACATTGCAATTACGAAATATGCATAACTGATATTGAATCTTGCACAAAACAGGTCATAGATAGAAATATCGTGCCGGAAAGCCTACATTGAATTAATCTACCGTCAATCAAATTTTTGAAAATGCATAAAAAATGCAGAACAAAAGCTTAACAATAAAAAGGACAAATAAAACTAATTGAACCACAAGCACAGAGTTATGTCATAAGCTACAACGAATTCTTCATTCTTTGAAGCCAATTTCAAGCACTTCGTCATTCTCTGAAGCCAATTTCAAGCACTTCGTCCCTCAAACCATGCCTAAATCCACCAGAAAATAAAAAGTAGTAGAGCATCAAGAACTCCAATACTTAAATCCAACAGAAAACAAAAAAGCGAATAACTAACTACATTAGCATATTGAAAGCATGAGTCACTACTACAATAAAGCATAACAATCACAGCTATTTGAAGCCAACTCAATAAAGCAGCAGTGTGAGCAAGGGAGCCAGAAGAAGATTGTCACCAAGATACACACAATAGCCAGAAGAAGACTTGAGGGCAGAGCAGTCCCCAGCCTAATCAGAATCACAGAAAGCATGAAGCTAAAATGAGGAAGGTTGATAAATCAGACCATGATCAATAGTACCCTCAAGATATTTGAGCAATCGTTTCACTGCTCCAAAGTCACCAACGGTAGGAGAATGCATATGTTGGTAGGCTTGGTTGACAGCAAAAGCAAAATCAGGACTAGTAATAGTGAGATATTGGAGAGCACCTACAATACTCCTAAAAAGAACTAGAGAAGCAAAGGGGGCAGAGGACACAGAAGAGGAGGTAGGCTTGATCACTGAAGGATAAATGCAGGGCTTGCAATCAGCAAGACCAGCTTTGTGGAGGATTTCTCTAGCATATTTAGGCTGAGATAAGAAAAGGCCCTTAGCACAAGATTGAACAGCAATACCCAGAAAAATAGGAAAGAGAACCAAGTTCCTTCATAGAAAATGCAGAGTGCATTTGAGATATGAGATGTTGAAGGTGAGTAGGGGAGTTGCCAGTCAAATGAATGTTCACATAGGAGCTCATAAAATAGCTCCAAGCAAATTACCAACATTTCCAAAGCTAGAAACTAATCTCAACACTCGCAATGCAACACAATTAACATGCTACAACGTACCTACATTCTTGATCAAAGCCATCTAAACAAACGAAGAGGTAACTTACATGTATATGTGTGATTAAATTTCTTTTATTTTTTCACCGATGCACGCTTTTACAACAGTCATGTGGTTAGTAGTTAGTGTTCCAGTTTTGTCACTACAGACACAAGTGGCAGTCCCTCAGGAACAGCAACCACAACAATTGTAACTGCAATAGCAAAAGTATTATTATGTGGCAAAAGGGGGTGTTTTCCTCATCCACTGACTACGTACACTAAGGAGACGAATAACTGTATAGGCTCAGTGGTTAATACTCCCACAGGATCTACATTCTACAACAATCCTTACTACATTGTTTCATTTTCCATGATACAGATGGAAAAAAAAGTCACGTTAAACATAGATACAAAGACTCGAATAAGGAATTACTGACGGGGATCTGTAGACTCACAGTTGATGTTGCCCCGGTATCAATATCTGATTACAATCCGACATTCAGCTTGTCAGCTAACCATATTCTTTTGCCTTGGCATCGTGTAAGAGCAGTGCAAAATCACTGCAGCGGTAATGGACGATGGGTTATATACACAGTCCAAGTTATAAAATGTGTTCAGCCTGGGATAAGGTCTTTTCGACAGCCATCCACCAGTCCTCATCTCCACTGTGCATTTCGTCCTGTTTGGGATAACAGAGGTTTAAAAAAGGAACAAATATCGAAATCAGGGAAAAGATGGAAAGATCGACTTCAGATTTCTACTAGCTTCAAATCATGTCAAAATGAAGAAAAATGTGTATTATCATTTAAGATCAGAAACTACAAAAGAGCAAATCACTGAAAGGAGCTCATTGAAAATAACGAAAAGTTTCGCTAACCCCCTTCAAATTAGCTCGTTTAGCCAACTCATGTGTATTCAGTGAAAGACTTCGAAGCAAATAGACTAATAAAGTTTTCTCATAATTGCAAATACTGATTATAGTACACTCCTATTACACCTATTTAGTTTGTTTGAAAGTTTCAGTAAAATTAACAGAAGAGCATGCAATCCTGAAAACATGGATGGAAACATTTTCATGGTCTGTGACTAGTACAAACTTAGAATATGACAATGAGACTAATTCGCTACTAAGCATTGACGATACCATGTACTATGATTAATCAAAGCATAGAAGCATAGAACTCAAGAACTAGTAACACTAACCGTTTCAGTGAGATCTAGTGTTCTAGGCATATTCTCAATTTTTTCTGCAGCTCTTATGGCTTCAATCCACCATCCATCCTTCCTTCAGCTGTTTGTGATGCTTTCGTCACTGTAAAACTTCATGTGCTCCTGCCCATTTTGAACAAGTTGATGTTCAAGGTTCTCATCTGCGGAACCTTCTACGTTGTGCGAACAAAAATTGAATAGAATTGTATCATCGGGAATTGCATCTTTGGGGATTGGACGTGAAGGGGATCGGTAACCTGTTACAATCAATCAGCTCAGCGAAAAGTATTCACTTTGATAGTTAAAGAAATGCGGGGAAAAGACTCATTTAGATCTCTGCAATCATGATCACGGCATTTCTGATAGTAAACAGCCTTTCTTAAGTCAACAATGTAGATCACTGAAAGAGAAAGGAAGGAAGAAAACGTCAATGTATATATTACTGTTCTTCTAAACAGAACAATCTGAAAAAAAAAATCATTTTTAGGTTTTTCAACTGATTGCTCAGCTTGTTAACTGAGATTGACGAAAATGAAACCATAACTTATTAACTGGGAACGAAATTACTGGTTGAAGGATATCATCATAATCGGGAGAGTTTACACTGCACATAAGAGAAACACTGCTACTCCCTGATTTTGTTGACTGAAAGAGTCTGAAGTTTTTTTTTTTTTGAGATGAAAAAGAATCTGAAGTTGATTCATGAGCTTTCTTAACAAATTAAGACAGTCCTAAGTGGAATGGTCATTCTAATTTCTCATGCAGTGTCCAACTAAGAGGCCAGGTTCTAACAACTACTTAAGGCCTTGTACCAGATGGAGTTGTTACTAAGCACACAAGTCAAGTCAAATTCTGTACCAGATGGAGTTGTTACTAAGCACACAAGTCAAGTCAAATTCTTACTTTCGCAGCAGAGAGACAACATAACTAAATTGTGCAAAAATAAGAATGAAAAAGCTTCTACTGGGAACTGAAAAGCATGAATGCTTCAATGTAAAAAATCTTCAAAAGAAAAATTGAAAGATTGTTTGAAGGCTTATAGCTTAAAAGGGAAGACAAGGAATGAAATTTACCGTGATTAATTGCCTTTTATGTTCTCTACCAATTCGCTCACAGTATCTATTTCTTGACATGCTGTATACCATCATTCCATACTCTGAGAACCAGTACCAACTTCGGATTTTTCCTAGAATTACACCAAAAATCAGTAATGGAACATGTAAGTTGTATTTCCATACAACAATAAACTAACAGGAATCTGAAAGCATAGATGGAAAACGTTAAAAGTTTTGGTACAAGAACAAGATCAGTCTCATTTCATATCAAGAAAGGAGATAACAATAAGTTGGTGTTCTGAAGTATACTTCAATCTCACATAAAGTTTGCCTCCGAAAGGCACCCTCATGCTACTGATACCTTTCTAGATCAGCAGGTGGACCTATGAACCCCTTCAGAATTTGTGCCTTCATCACCTCCAAAAGGCACCCTCTCTCTCAATCTCACACCCTCTAATCTCAACTAACCACATCTGATGGTCCCTGATCAGCTCAGTATGTACTTACCATTTTCCTAGAGGATCCATTCCAACCATCTCACAGCCAACCTTCCAAGCATATCACGGCAGGAACAAATTTACAAGCTCTTTTTAGCGTGTGGACTACCTCATAAGTAGAAGCAATATAGAAATTAAAAAAAAAAAAAGAGATGTTAAAAATAAGGAAGACAGAAACCAAGTTTCTGACGTTCATATGGTTGCCCTACAAATGTAGTTTTCTAAAAAAGGCACCACCTGACACATTTCCTATAGTGGCAATAGATTCCACAAACACGTCCAAGGTTGGAAATGGTGATTTCCCAATCAAATAAGTCCTTGAAAGATCACTTGTGCAAGAATTCAACATGAATTCATGTGAGGCACTTGATTGCTTTTGGAACTCGCTGTTTATCTGAAATAAGAAAGGATATGTAAGCTTCAACGCATCAACTACAAGAACATGAAACACAGAATAGCTACGTTTGACAGTCAACATTGCCTGCAGGACATGTTTAGAGTCTTTAGACCCACCAAGAGTATTAATGTTTGAAAGACATGGAATCATATCCCAAAAACTTCACAAGATAGATCTAGCTTTCTGAAATTGGACAGAGTTCAGCCGTGGATCACATATATCTTTTCTTTTTCTTTTTTCTGAAAAAAATTGAGGGAAAAAATTCTTCTCAGGACATCCCATATTACCTCTGTATCAAATTCCAGGGCCTTCACGCAATCTGAATCCATTTTGCAAATAAGAAGCTTCTCATAGTCAGCATCCATGTTGCAGATCAAGGATGCCATGAACACATTTTCCTCGCTCTGAAATAGGTCAATGTGACATTAATTGAATCGAAAGATGCAAGAGAGAAGGTTCGAATCGAAAGATCAGATCAAAAAAGGGAACAACATTGTTCGATTTAAGAAAACATCAGTTCTCGCGCCCTTCTAAGGATGAGAAATGTGCTCAATATAGGGTAGTAAACACTGGTGCGGGAATTTGCGAGTCTACTGAATGTGTCAAGTACGAAAGGTCGACTACATTAATGCAATAAAAATACACGAAAATCTTCATCTCCCATGCGATTTTCCATACCGACGATTAAATCAGAAGACATTTTGGAGAAGGATAATGGAGGAATACAAGAAATCACAGAGAGGGAGTGCACTGTTTCTTCCTTCGCGTTGATGGTGGAGAGAGAAAAGGCGGAGGCAGTGTGTGAGGATGGGAGCAAAGAGGCGGCGGCACCATGTGAGGATGAAGATGAATCATGTACTGGAGGATTTGTTTATTGACTAAATCAAAGTTCAGACTAAAAGGATTCATACTTTGACCGCATACTTACTAATTGACAAAATTAGCATTGATTTGTAATGCTTCAGGAGATTAAAAAACATAAGTTATAATTTCCTCCTTAATGAACTTACACACATTTTTCCGTGCATTCCAATTCTGATCAGTGAAGTGTGGTGTTAGAGTAGACACTTCAAGACCCCTTCCCGGCAGGATTTGCCTTCACTTGCTCAATAAGAATAGGAATTGTGTTCCAGCCTTTATTGGCCAATCGTATGTGGTTTCTACTAGGTTTAAGAACGAATTTAGATCCTTAATTCAGCTTCGAGGCTTGTGGGCATATATAGGCAACCATTTCATAAGAATCAGGTGATATGATCGATGCATGACCTCTTTTTTTTAGAATACAAAACCAAATAGTAGGCTGGAGTCTATACAAATTCCCCTAAAACGAGATGTCTTGCTACGATCAATCATCACTTCCCGCTGAAGGTTTTTAGGAAGTGGAGCAAACTAGGCATCTTCAATTAGTGGCACAAATAGCACCGCTGACACAAAGCACTTGTGAGCCCCTGTACGTGTGTTTCAGCTTTGATGGTTGTTTTGCAATAACATAACTATTGAACTACATCGGGCAAAAATTGGTGATCTTAAACTTATCCTAGCATTATATAGCCAATAGTTATGAACCAATCAAAACAAAAGCCCCAATATTCTTGAATGAAAACATAAACCCAGATAGAGGAGTAGCAACAAACCTTTGGGTGGAAGACATAACAAACTCAGGATTGAAACCCAAGCCCAGCAATAATCGATCCTGAGGGAGAAAAAAAAATGAGAAGATTGGTCAATCATTGCGGTGTGAAGGTTATTGAAAACCAGAGAAGAAGGAACAAACCCTAGCAGAGCTGTAATCGATCCATCCTCAGCCATCACTCGTTCGCACGAGGTCGCAATATTTGTAACCCTAGCAGAGCTGTAAGCGATTGAGGCGACGACGTGTGAGGATGGGGGCGAAGATTGAAGAGGTGCCGCTTCTTCCTTCACGATACTGGAGAGGCCAGGAGGATGAGAACTGAGCTTCAACTTGGGAGCAGAGAGTGTAATTAGGGCTTATTTTGGGCTGGCGTGAAACGACGTCGTTTTGAGCACATAACTTTTCAATTACTTTTCCAAGCGCGCCTAAATGAGAGAAACAGCGCCGGTGCAAAAGTTTAGAAGTTTCCGGTTTTTATCACAGTTTTTTATCTCGCCATATGAGTGAGATCTTTTATCTCACTCTTTTTTGTGCTAAAGTTTTTTATCACACCGCAAGGGTAAGGTCCTTTGTTTTTTATCTCACCACATAAGCGAGGTCTTAAAGTCTTCTATCACACTGTAAGGGTGAGGTCTTTTTTCTTTTATCTCGTCGCAAGAGTGAGATATATTATCTTGCTCTTTTTCATGGCTAAGCACCATTTTTTATCTCAGCCTTTGATTTATACTGAGATTAAAAAGTTAGCCTACAATTTTTTATCACACTCTCACTGAAAACCGTGATCTTTGTAAACTTCTTTAGTGTGGTATTTATCTATTATTGTAGTAGTGTTCCATGCATTTACAACCTGGTCTGCTTGAATTTGTGAAAGATTGGATAAGGATAGAATTCTTGCTCTCATCATAGAACAAATTTTGTGAACTACTACCTCCCAAGTAGAGGAATTTCCTTGAAACTTTCTCACATTTCTTTCAATCCACACCTGGTAAACTGTGATTGTAAAACTCAATTTAGTGATAACAGCTTGGAGAGATTTGCCCTTTATATCTGAGAGGAGGGAGACCCAATCAGCCCAAGCTCTAGAGGTCCAAGAAACATGAAGCTTGGTCTGAATAGAGCCCCATACAAGATTTGAAAATGGGCAATTAAAGAAAAGGTGATCATGGCTTTCACTATCCTGACAAAGACTACATTGAGATGAAAGAAGAAGTCCCAATGACACTAGTCTATCCGCTGTGGAAAGCCTGTTCTGGATAGCCAGCCAAGTGATAAAACTACATTTGGGAATGTGACCAGAGAACCACACCAACTTGTGCCACGCCACTTTGGGAAATGGAGATCTTAGTTGGTTCCAAAGAGAGTTGATTGTGAATTGACCATTAGGAGTAAGGGACCATCTGATATGGTCATTCTCATTCACCCTGGAGGGTAGAAGAATAGGTAGTGCACTCTTTACCTCATTAAGCTCAAAAGTTTGGGTAGTTGGAAATGCCCACCTTGAGCTTTCAATGATGCAAGACACAGCAGCATCAATTGGTATACCTGAATCATAGGCAACTCCAGGGCCAAATTTGGCGATCAAAGGGCCTAATGGATGCCAATTGTCATGCCACAAGGAGGTAGTGCAACCATTTCTTATAACACTAAGAATATATGGCTGTACTTTGGGTCTAAGATTCAAAAGCTTCCTCCACACCCAACAGCAATCACTTGGAATCTTCAAATTCCAGAAATTGTTCCTTTTTATTAAGTATGATTTGACCCACTGACACCACATTGACTGTTCTCCTCCAGAGATAATGAACCATATGTGCTTGGCAATAGCTGCTTGATTCCATATCTGCATAGATTTGAATCCCAAACCTCCCTTCTGTTTAGGGGAACATAGGTGCTCCCAAGAGACCTTGGCACCTATTTTTTTAAGGTCAGGGCCAGTCCAAAGAAAGGCCTTGAGGATAGACTCAACCTCCTTAATCACCTTTTTGGGGATGATAAACAGGGATGACCAATAGGTTTGTATGGAAAAGAGAACATTTTGAATCAGCTGGACCCTTCCAGCATATGTAAGGTCCCTATTGGTCCAAGACTTGGTTTTGGCAGTAATATTATCCACCAAACATTGACAATCAGAAGCTTTGAGCTTAGTAGAAATTAGAGGAACTCCAAGATACCTAACAGGTAGACTGCCTTCTTTAAATTTCAGAACATCCATAATGGCCAGCCTAGTGTTTGTGTTAACCCCAGAAAAGTAAATACTACTCTTTCTAGGACTAGGTGAAAGGCCAGACAGGATTTTAAATTTAGTAAGAGCATCCTGAATATGTTTGACTGAGGTCAACTCCCCTTTGCAGAAAATCATCAGATCATCAGCAAAACATAGGTTGATAAGCTGGATCTTACCACACCTCCAATGGAAATGAAAATCAGGGAGAAGAGATCTCTCTCTTAAAAGGCAAGTGAGAACTTCCATTACAATCACGAAAAGATACGAGGACAGAGGGTCTCCTTGCCTAAGTCCTTTTTGCCCTAAAATGTACCCGGTGACTTCACCATTGATGCTCAAAGAGTAATTAGCAGTAGTAACATAAGCTTGAAGCCAATTGATCATTGTAGGGTGAAAATTCATGGAAGAAAGGACATCCCATAGGAAATCCCATCTAACATTATCATAAGCCTTCATGATGTCTACTTTCATTGCACACCTGGGAGAAGGAGAAGATTTATGATATTCTCTCATAAGCTCTTAGGTGAGGAAAATATTATCTGCAATCCGTCTCCCTTTTACAAACCCTGATTGAACAGGGTCAATTAACATTGGGAGGACTGCTTGCAATCTTCTAGCAAGAATTCTGGAGATGCATTTGTAAACAGTATTACAACAGGAAATGGGTCTAAAATCCCCAACTTTTGAAGGGTCAGGGACTTTAGGAACAAGGGCAACAATGGTGGAGTTAGCCTTTTTGAGCAATTTACCGGACCTAAAGAAAGCCTTAACCGCTGAGGTGACCTCATGGCCAACTACGGGCCAAGCCTTTTTGAAAAACCCAGCATTATAGCCATCGGGACCAGGGGCTTTGGAAGGATTAAGAGCCCAGAAGGTGTCCTTGATCTCCTGATCAGAGACCTCAGAAGTCATAGCAGACCTTTGATGGTCCGTTAATCTATTCCTGACGACTTGATGGACTCTAGAATGCCCTAGGTATGGAGAAGGATGAGCTGTCCCTAACAAGGAAGTGTAAAAATTAACAAAGCTGGACTTGATAACCTTAATGTCATGAGTGAGGGTTCCATCATCGAATACCAGACTGTTAAGCTTACTTCTATTTCTAGTGTTGTTCACAGATTTAAAGAAATAGGAAGTGCACTGGTCACCAAGTTTCAACCACTGGATTCTGGACTTTTGTTTTGCCAAACTTTCCTCAGCTCTGAGGAATGTGAGAAGTTGCCTGTATACCACTCTTTCTTGGTTTATAATGTAAGGATTAGCTAATTGAGAGCTCATACCTTTCTGTAGAGATTCCAAAGTTTGCTTGGATTCAACAACCCGTCTACAAACATCACTAAACTCCCTACGGTTTATCTGTTTAAACTTAGATTGTAACATCCTAAGCTTTTCACAGACACAAAACATGGGATTTCCAATAATCACCCTTCTCCAGACTCCTTGAACTATAGTTAAAAACTGAGGATGGTCAGCAAGGAAATCAAAAAACTTAAAGGGTTTGATAGATTTCCTTGGACTAGGAATGATGGTCACAATGGCAGGAGAGTGATAAGATATCCCAGCAGTGGGAAAATGAGCTGAAGAACAACTAAAAGCTTTCATCCAATATTCATTAACTAGCACTCTATCCAACTTTGAACTAACAAAATGAGAGGGATCTTGTTTATTAGCCCAAGTGAGAAAACATCCTGTATACCTAAGATCATCAAGCCTAATGGTATAGAGACATTGATTAAATTCATTCATATGAGGAGGCCAGAGGGAGGAGCCCCCAACCTTCTCACTCGGAAACCTAATGGCATTGAAATCCCCCATAACTACCCAAGGGAAGGACGAGGTCAAATGATGCAGACTAGACCACAAAGTCTGTCTATTCAAATAACTGTTAGCCCCATATACAAAAGGGGCCAAAAAAGGGGCTCCCCCACATCTAGACTGCACCTCACAATGTATAAACTGATAAGACTGATCCAAAACCTGTACATTTACAATATTGGGGTCCCAACCCATAAAAATTCTACCAATGGGAGCCTGGGGGTAATTGTTCAAAAAACTCCAATGAGGGCAAATAAAATTCAGAATTCTACTAGCCCCAACTTCTTTTATTTTATGCTCTAAAAAACCCACAAGGGAGAGATGGTTATTATGCACAAAACATTTGACCTCTTTTTGTTTAATTAGGTCATTAAGGCCCCGGATATTCCAAAAACCAATGTTAAGAGGTTGAAGAGATATAAAACAGTTATTCAAGCAGGACAAAGTATGTAAATGGCACAAGCTGAGATTAAGAGTTTTGCCCTGACAAAAAGGATACTAATAAATCAGACCCTTCCTCTGGAGAGGGAACTTTGTGATTGCTCCCTTGCAAGCTTCTTCATTCTTCTTAGAGCTGATCTAGAGTGAACTTTTTGAAAGTTTCCCTCGAGATCTTGTTTTGTAGCTTTGTCCCATACCTCAGAAGTTTGGGGATCAGGAGGCTTAGGAGAGGGGGTTAGGTTCAGATCAGCATCCATTCCAGCCCTAGATACTGAGGAGGATGGGCCTTTTCCATTGCCTGTGATCTCCAATTTGAACTGTGACTGTAAATCAGCTTCTTTTGTGCTTTTAACCACTCTTTCTAGAACCCCCATCAGTTCTCCTTCAGATTCTGACGCACTTAAAACGTCAATTGAGTTGCTAGACTGATGGTTCTGAAGCATAAGAGGTTTCAATTTAGGGATATTAACTTGCTGCTGTATGAACTTCCCTGGAGCTTGTTCCAATTCAGCAAAGTGTTTATCCTTCCCTGTTTGAGACTCAATTTGGACGGCAGATTTGGAAGTTGCAGAAGGATTGGGAGTTTTCCTAGTACACTGCTCTGATGAGTGTCCAAATACCTGGCATTGCTTACAAATGGGAGGTAAGACTTGATATTCAATAGGGACAATAACTGCCTCCCCTTCCACAATGACTTTGACTTCATCAGGTAAATCTTGTTCAGTACTGATTTCTATACAAATTCTAGCTTTTGTGGACTTAGTATGTAAGAGGCCTGATTGCTTGGCAGTCTTAGCAGTGGCCTGATCCACATGTAAGGGTCTCCCTATTGTGCTAGCCACTCGACCTAAGCACTCTTGATTCCAGAGTTCAAATGGTAAATCATGAAATTTAACCCATGCAGGTATTCTGGTAGGTTGTTCTTGGGCAGGCTTCATCATCCTGTGCCAATCTTTGAGAACAAGATATTTCTGAGAGAAGAAGTACGGACCTCCTTCAAGGACTTTCATCTTAGCTTGTTCATCCTTGAACTCAAAAAGATAGAACCCTGCAACATTAGGCTTGACCGCCACAAAAAGATCCTTCCATTGATTTCGAGCAGTGGATACAAGTAGAGGATAGGCCATCTTACCATCTAGAAAGTGACCTACTAAGTATCTATTCCACTTGCCAACTTCGGTCAGTTCAATGTCTATTTCAACCAAAGCTTCCTTGCCTTTTTGAAGGTTCGGGAAAAATTCAAGTTTCATATCTAGAGAAGGACTCTGGGACTAAAGAAGAGAGGACCAGTTCCTAGGTTTGGGTTTAGCCTGGCCTGGATTTGGATTGGGGTTGATTTGGTGAACTTGGGTAGGATGAGCCTGATTTCGGAGTGTGGGCTGTTGTTGTTGGTTGGGAATGAGGTTGCCCGTAGGTTGAGAATGAGGTAGTTTATCAGGTGGCCTAGGAGAGCTATGTGTAGATTTCAAACCTGGTTGGAGATTTGCGGAACCAGTTGCACAACTATAGGTTCGAGATCTAGTATCCTCAATGGGATAGCCTAGATTGGGATCGCCCTCTACATATGGATTCCCTCTGGCATTGTACAAAATCTTAGGGTTAGGGTTAGGACCTATTACCTGTTCTCGATGACATTCGAACTGATTTTTTGAGTCCTGAAGTTGAACGGCTCGTTCCTCTGCTTCCCTCACTAGAGCTTCCTCAAAAACCTGCTGAAGCTTACGCGAGGGACAAAGGTTTTTGGATGATTTAGGGCTGAAAGCCCCAAACCGAGTTGGAGATGGATCAGGAATGGCACTTCGAGAGGGGGATCCGGAAACGAAGTCGCTTGAGGTGATCATCTTCGAAGATTCTAAAGTGGTGCCCTTCGAGATATCTAGGTTTGACAGAGTCGGTGGAAACTGATGAGTTTTTGGTAGCTCAGAGCTCTGTTGTTTACGCCTGACTTCGTTGGAGTCTACGGCTTTGAGGCCCAATCCATCTGCTATAGAGATTGAACCATCGGCCATGGATGAGCAGCACTGTATGAAACGAGGGAGACGAGAGGGCTGTCTTTACCCCAAATCGCCCAAATCGCCCATCATCTGTTTACTTGCCACTTTTCTTACCCATGGATTCTCGTTGTTGTCTTCTTCTTCTTCTTCTTCTTCTTCTCATTTCAAGAGTTTTTCTTCAAAGAATTTCCAACTAATTGAAATATGTGGACCCAATGTGTACGGATTTTAATGGACTTCGATTGAATTTGAGGGGTAAAAGGGGATAACTGATTTAATTTTGAGATCTAATTATGTTCGGCCATGCTTGAAGGCGCTAATGCCTGTTTAATCTTGATTCACGTTACAATAATATGACGTTGGCATTATTTTGATTGTCATTTTTTTTGTATTCTGTTTATGAGTTACACATGTATATATACCATGTTCAGGTGTTTGGTTCAGGTGTGGGTTCCAAACTCAATACACTTGATAACATCATCATCCACAGTGCTGCTTCCAGCAGTGCAACCACCAACGAAGATGACCACCACGGTGGAGCTCCTTCCTCCTCTTCTGAAATGATCCGCATGAATCTCGACCTCGTGGATTCGGCATTCCAGAAGTACAAAATCCATATGGATATGCAAATTAGTGAGGCCCGTGAGAAATTGAAGGAGCTACAAAAATTAGGGAGCAGTGAAAGAGACTTTGACGAACTTGGACAGGTCATTGCGAAGCTGAAGTTCCAGATCCCTTTGATCTCCAACAAAGACGACCACCATGGTGGAGCTCTTTCACCCACTTCGAAAATGATCCATAGTGATCTCATCCTCGTAGATACGGCTTTTGCAGAGGCGAAGGAGTCCATGTACCATATGAATGTGAAAATCAACCAATCCCATGACAAATTCAAGGATCTACAACTGTTAGCGAGTACCGAGAGAGACTCTGACAAACTAAGAAAGGCCGACTCTGACAAACTACTTAAGGACATCGCAAAGCTAAAAGTCTGGATCCGTTCGTATCATAAAATCCGTTCCGTCAATTCCAACCTACATCATAAGAATTGGGATAATATAAACGGGGCCAAGGATGGAATGATGCACTTCTTCCACTGGGAGCCAGAGGTTACGCAAACTGGTGATTTTGATGGCATATTGAAAGCTTTCCACGACCTACCCAAGCCATTGCAGGATTGTTTGTTATGTTTCTTCAAGTTCCCACCAATGGCAACCATAAAGAGAACGCCAATGATTTACCTGTGGATAGGGCAGGGATACATTTCCCGGCTGCAAAAAAATAGTTGGTACGTTAGGGATGATGAAGTGCATGCTGGCAAGATCTTTGATGATCTTATTGCAAAGGGCTTCATTGAGCCTGTCCACCAAAATTACTCCTTGGTGCCAGACAGTTGCAGGATGAGCCTTCCAATTCGTTCTTCTTTATACGCAGAAGCTAAACGTAGAGGATTTACTTCAACTGGCACTCTTTTTTTTGAAAATGGCACTCTTGATTTGGATCCTGCATCAGTTTGTGGCGATATAGTTAGGCACTCAACATGTCTGATCAATATTGGCGAGGCCATTATTAATTTCCAGCCTGAAATATTTGAGGATATGAAGCATATTCAAAGTCTTTATCTCGGAAGGTGGCAGAGCTCAGCTACGCACCACATTGAACTAGCAGACGACAAAATTCTCCATGGACTGAAAAAGCTAAATAAATTAACTTTTCTTAGCCTTCGAGGAATTTCTATGATTATGGAAATTCCCACATTTATTTCAGAGCTCAATAATTTGATGATCTTAGATCTCCGAGCTTGTCATAATCTTGAGGTGATTCCTGACGAGATTGGTTTGTGTAAGAGTTTGACACATTTGGACATGTCCGAGTGTTACTTTTTAGAACACATGCCCGAGAGTCTTGCTCACCTATCAAAACTCCAAGTCCTTAAGGGATTCTTGATTGGAGATTTCGATAACGGACAATCGTGTACTCTGCTCGATTTGTCAAGACTGCAGAAGTTAAGAAAACTTAACATCTACATAAGTGTCAAAGATCTTTTTAGACTGCAGGACTTGGAGAATTTAGGAAGGTTTGGAGGCCTGAAAAAGTTGACAATATCATGGGGAGGATGTTCTTTACAAGCTCGAGCCGAAGACATTGCAAAAGCATTCGACAAAGTTACACTTCCTCCCAGACTGCAGAAACTAGACCTTCAGGGTTTTCCTACGACATGTCTTCCTGATAATTGGATGATGCCTGGCAAACATGTGGCACTAAAGAAACTCTACATTAGAGGCGGGCATCTATGTTATCTA
>BPLS01026569.1:0-15020 GCA_019656275.1 Rhododendron kiyosumense
CCACCTTTCGGTCGATTATCGACAGGCGGTGAAATATGGTGTAAACACCCCCCGAAGGTGGAAATCTTTTTGTGGCTGGCTCTTCAAGATAGAGTAGCGTCGAGAACGGTACTTTCCCATAGACACTTGCTTCCCGAAGGCCAGTCGGAGTTGTGCTCACTACACCTTGAATCGCCTGAGCACCTATTCCTACTGTGCCAATTTTCGTGGGAAATTTGGTCTTTGATGGTGGACTGGTGGCACGTTTATTGGGTATGTCCTGCCTCTCTGTTAGATTTGTTTAATTGGTGGCTGGGTATGGGATTCAAAAATCTGGAGAAACATCTATGGGAAACAACATTCCATGCCACAACTTGGTCTCTATGGTTGGCAAGGAACAATCTGGTATTTAACAATATTTCATGGAGTGTGGAGGATCTTGGGGAATTAATTAAAACCAGGGTAGCAATGTGAGTTAAAGTAAAATTTGATATAAAGGTATACTTGGTGGAAGACTTTAAGGAATATCTTGATGGTGTGAGGAAGGTCAAAGTGTAATGATTGTGTCTGAGGATTGGTGTAGTCCAACTTTTTGTTGGATGATCATCAACTCTCGTATCTTGTTTTGGGTTCTTTACTCTCTTCCGCTCGTAAGCGTTTGTGCTTAGCGAGTTTTCCTCTCGATGTACCCCTTTCGAGTTAATAAAATCTTCCTTTTGCCGAGCAAAAAAAAAAGAATTATTTGGGATTATATTTGATTTTTAGTAACGCTTTTGTTTCTTTAGCTATCCTTTTTCTAACCGAGCTCGATCCATTGATAATTTTGGCTAAGGTCCTCCAATGCCTAAGAAGATACGCGCTAGCTCTTGCTTCCTATCGGGACTACACGTTTGCTGCTTACGGCAATGACATTGCAGTTTTTAAGCGTGCGCATCAGGTTTGTCATCGAGGACACTTTTTGGTATGAGAATTGAGAAGGTTAATGTTCATTCGAAACATGTCTTTGTTTGGATGCTGCTGGTACCTTCAGCATGTGATAAAAAACCCTAATTTATGCCGAATCATCAAACAAGAGTCTACCTTATCCTATGGAGGTAGAGCCCTTCTTATTCAATCTATCTTGTTTAGTATTCAAGTTTTTTATCCTTTATTTTTTATAGGCATTTTTTTATCCTTCCTGGTAAAGTGATTAAGAATATATATGGAATGCAGTAATGATTCCTATACAGATTTTTGTGTACATATCATGCACATACATATTTGTGGGGCCCATATCGAAATCCCATAAAATGATCCAAACCGTTCATCTTTTGTAAAATATTTTTTGAAGGGTTTCCGTAAAAAATCAACTCCAACGAATATCGGTAAGGGTTTTCTCAGAAATCGTAAGGCGAATCATTCTGTTTTGCCCTATGATTTCTAAGAAAGCTCTTTCCGATATCCATTGGAACTAATTTTTTACAGAAACCCTCCAAAAAATATTTTAAAAAAGATGAGCAGTTCGAATCATTTTGTGGGACCCTGATATGAGCCCCACAAAAATATATGTGCATGATATGTGCACAAAAATATGTGCAAGTAGCACTGTTGTATTGAATGTACCTTAATGGCCTTTTTTTGGTCTGGTCCTGAACTCAAACACTCCGGTGCTAAAGTAAAATGGACTCATCTTTGCTGTCCTACGGAGGAAGGGGGGTTAGGTTTCAAGGGGATCAAAGTTTGGAATAGGGCTGCCATGCTTAAATATCTTTGTGCTCTATGTATGAAGGCAGACACTTTATGGATCAAATGGGTGCACACATACATCATTAAAGATTGGTGTCTTTGGGCTATAGAAGTTCCGTGTGATGCCTCTTATGCTATGAGAAAGCTGCTTGGTTTTAGAAAGTTAGGTCAATCCCTCATTAAATATCATATTGGTAATGGAGAAAGGACCTTCTTGTGGTGGGATATTTGGCACCCTCTTAGTCCCTTACATGATCAATTTGGGGATAGAGTGGTGCATAATGTTGGCAGACCTTTAAGGGCTAAGGTGGCTTCAATAGTTGAAAATGGGGCTTGGACATGGGCCAGATTAAGAAACCTCCCTATTCAGACCATCATCTTTCACACTTCTCAGAATTTGGTTCCACACCCTGAGATGGTGGATTTAGTAATTTGGGTGCCTCATCCTAGGGGTATTTTCACTATTAAATTTGCTTGGGAAGCTATTCGGGGGAAATTCCCTATTTAGCCTCGGTTCAAGGTTATTTGGGGTAGTCATAATGTCCCTAGATGGTCTTTTATACTTTTGTTGGCAACTTTTCACAGACTGAGTACTAAGGACAGATTGAGAAACTGGGGTATGGCTGTTGATGCTCTTTGCTGCCTCTGCCAGGATGAGGAGGAATTACATCATCACTTGTTCTTTGATTGTTCATATTCTACACGTGTTTGGCAGTACTTGGTGTCAAAGAATAGAGTGGCTAACATTCCTAATAATATTGGAGATGTCCTTGATTGGTTGTAGGGCAATGTATCTTGGGATAGTTTTAGATTTGTTAGTTTGAAGTGTACATTGGCAGCTACTGTTTATGGTCTTTGGCAAGAAAGAAACTCTCGTATTTTCTATACAAAGATGAAGGATAATACTCAGGAGGCAACATATATAACCAATGAAATTCGTGCTTTCCTTAGCTCCAGAAGGAATGCAAAACAATCCTTGCAAAATCGGAGTATTTGTGAGATATGGGGCCTGCCTCATAGGATAGTTTTTTTATAGTGTGTTCCTTTGATTTTGTTTTCTTGTTTAGAGCTGCTTTGTATGGCTGCCCATATATTGTTGTTTCTTGTAAGGGGATTCTATCCCTTGTACTTTGTTCCTTGGTTTGAACCTAATAAAATTTTGTGCACTTATCAAAAAAAAAAAAAAAAGAGTTTAGCAGTTGGCAACATAAACAACCATGGTGTAGTTTCAATGTATAGAATGTTACTAGGGCTTCAATTTATCTATTATACTCTTTTATTTATTGTTGATGATGCATTTGTAGCTATTTACGTACTAGTAAATTTTTTTGTTATTGGTCAGTTGATATTATTAGATTTGATCCTAATAAGAAATACGACTTTCGAATATCTTTTCTTCTTCGTAATGTAGAATGCATGTTTTTGGGAGTATTTGAAATTGTTGGGTTGTTTCTTTTATTCTGTAACAATTGAGCCTATTGAAAGTTTGAATGTATGCAATCTGCCTTGATTAATCTCTGTTCATGCTTAAGTTATAAGAAATATATTGAAATTTGAGACGAATTTTTAGTTGCTAGCTAATTTAATATCCCAATCTGAAGAAGAAAAATAAGCCCAAACAGTTTTTTTTTTTTTTTTTTTGCTTTTTCCTTAATTTTCTTCCCAAGTCTAGTGTATAGATTTTTTTTGGGAAAAAAACTGAAATGATTTCTGTAGTTAAATGTTTGTGTCAACTTGGTCCCTGTAGTTGTAATTGGCTCGATTTTTTTTTTTGCTCGGCAAAAGAAACTTTTATAAATCTCGAAAGGTTACATCGAGGGGGAACATTGAAAGCATACGATGCTTACGAGATCAGACAAAGAAGAAAAAGAAAGAAACACTACAACTAACCATTCAACAGAGAGTTGAACGGATCACCTGACACACTTCAAACACATATTACAATTTCACCTTTCTAATTCCATCAAGGAAACCTTTAAAATCCTCCACAGTAATTGGCTCGATTTATACTCTGTACTTTCCATTTTGTTCCAATTTGGTTCAATTACTAACTACTGTTAGTCTGCCGTTAGTCCTTTTCAATAAAGACAAAAATAAGTTAGTAGAGACAAAACTAGATCAATAAGTCAATTTTTTCGTCTTTATTCAAAAAAATTGAATTTTGATGATAATTTTTTACTTTTTAGGTTCCTCTCGCCATGACGAAGTAATAATCCCAAAAAATTGACAAAAAAACTAACAAATGCCAAAAAAATTGAATAAGGACAAAAAAGAAGCCACTTGGCTTATTTAACCTAACAATCTCTGAGTTTATGTAATATTCTGACTTTTAGACAGAGTTTTTAATCATGTTGTGACTTTTGGATATGATTCTATATGCATTTTCAGTACTATGCAGAAAAAATAAGGCATCTAAGTATTTATTCACAAGTTAAACACGTAGACAATACCAGTGGTTATGTTGCCTCATGGCTGATCTTGAAAATGCTGAATTAGAGGGTAATTTTTTGCTGAAAGCTATAGTCAAATTTCTTCTTAGGTGCCTCATTATCAATAGAGAATGGAAGAATGAGCTGTGTTTCAGTTCAAGGGTATGTTAGGTAGGCTTGTGCAAAAAATCCGTCCACCCGCGGACCCGACCCAAAGGGTCTCGGGTGGGGTCGAATATGTGCTTTGGACAGGTATAGGAATCAGATTTTGGTTCGGGGTTCGGGTTGGTGCGTTTCTTACTTGATCCAACCAATTCATAAAGATTAATTCAGATTTTAGTCGGACCCGACGTAAAGAATCAGGATCGTGGACGGTTTTTACCTCTTTTCTGTTTGGTTTGGGGGCCTAAAATATTTGTTACCCGCCATGTCAGGTCAGCTTCGGGGGTCAAACCCGACTGTCCGACCCGTGCACACCCCTAATATTAGGGTAAGAGGGGAATGAAAGAATTACTATTTTAACCCCAAAAAAGGGGCCGTTTGATTTTGCTGTTAAAAAGACTAACGATGGTTAGTAATTGGACCAAGTTGGAACAAAATAAACAGTACAGAGTGTCAATTGAGCCAATTACAACTGCATGGACTAAGTTGACACAAACACTTAACTATAGAAGCCATTTCAGTTTTTTTCCCATTTTTTTTTCCTTTTTCATTCTCTTTTTAATCTTTTTATAGACTAATAAAAAAAATAAATTTTTTTGAGCAACTATTCAAACAACTTCAGCAACAATGACACAAAATAAAAGAGAGTTAAATTAGTCCAACCTTATTTGCAACTGTGCATTTTTTTTATCAACAAAAAATATTTTATAAATTTTTGAAAAGATTACAAAGATTTAACGGATAATGGCCATACCAGCATACGCCACCCAAGAACCAAAACACCACGGTGAAAAACAATACCAAAGCATCTGCTGAAACAACCCAAACAAACATAAAAACTTAGTACCAAAAGAAACATAATGAAACTCAAGAGAGCAAATCAAAAAGACAAAGCCGGAACCAAGAAATTAACAACCCATACCTGCCAAACCTCAATTTTTTTTTGATTGACACAAATTTTTTATTAGAAATCGATAATGGATACATCAAAGCAAACCACACACTAGATATTATTTGCGACTGTGCAATTGCCAGTTCTTTCATTGACAAATATTAGTAGTATCAGATTTCAAAGTCTCCGCTAGTCAAAATCAAAACAATTAGGTTTGGAAATTGGAATCTTCCCTTTACACAAAAACTTTCTCTCCTTTTTTCCATGTGATGTGAGGATATGCATTATTATCACCAGATTTTGATTCACGGGTTGAGTACTGTAGGCTGCAAAACGTCAAAGACTTTCTTCTAACGGAAATGATACACCCACCGAACCACCCCCACCGCACGCACGCCGGGCCCACTCCGGCCACCGGACAGCCGATCCAAGCCGTCCAAAAATTCTAAAAAAAAAACCGAGTGGGCTTGTGTGAGAATCAACGGCATCCGATGCGTGTAAGTGTTCGAACCAATATTCCATTTTTTAATGTCTCAGATCATCTGATTTTTGGAAGTTCTGATCGAGCACCTACACACGTCGGATGCCATTGATTCTCCCGTCGGCCCAATTGGTTTTTTTTTTTTAGAATTTTTGGACGGCTCGGATCAGCTATACAATGGCCGGAGTGGACCTAGCGTGTGTGCGGTGGTGGTGATGCGGTGGGTGTATCATTGTCCTTCTTCTAAAGGAGGCCCATGAACCACGAGCTAGAAGCCTAGCTAGAACTAGCTACGTACAAATTATAGTCTCTAGGCTCAAACCAACTTTTGTAGTATTTGGAGACACGCAAATGGCACATTAAATGCAGTCATAGTCATTCATCATAACGTTTCGGTCTCATTTGATATTCTGGCTGGTTGCTTGGTTCTGAGTTGTTTTAAGCCGGAGCATTGGAGATTTGGGTTAGGTTTTCTTTGCAATATAGGTTTTTTTTTTGTGAGGTTCTGATTGGTGTCCTCACTCTTCTTTGGATCTTGAATAGCGCTTACCTCAGATCTTGGATAGCGCGTACCGTTGTGCCATTGGTCTATTTTAATCTCTCTCTTTTTTTCTTCCTTCTTTAAAGATTAATAAATTTCGTTTGACGATGAAAAAACAGTTCTATATTACGAAAGTGAATTGAGAATATTTCAAATGTACTATTAACTGCAATCATAAAATAGAAATATCTTTATTTTTCATCATCATTTGAAGCGTTGTTGTTTCTTTATTTATCTTCTCCTTTGCATCTCAATTGGAGAGTATAGAAAGAAAGAAACAACATGGGTCGGAGATGCCCTAACCCATCTCCATCTCTAAAATGGAGATTGGCCTGTTTCAACCATATTCCATTTTAATTCTCCTAATTGCGACGTGGATTTGAGTCTCCAAATTTTGATATCCACGGGACTTTTGGAGACTAATTTCTCCAAAGTGGAGATGTTCAAATCCTAATTTTCCCTTTCGGCTTTTGTTATGAAATTCGTGAATACCAAGTATATCCTTGCACTTTCTTTTTTTTGTGTTTATTTATAAATTAGATTTAACTTTTACCGTAAGAATCTAATGTTTATCATATGAATTAGCAACATCTCTTTTTTTTTTTTTGAACGGCAAAAAAAAAGAAAAAGAAAGAAGGATTGATCGTGCTTAATTAAAATAAATTTTTGTTGCAAAGTTTTAGCATAAAATGGAGAATACGGATTACAGTTTGTGCGAATAGTAAAATTCTCTTAACTTACGACTTTTTGAATGCGTAAATAATTATGAGTCTCCAAACTGAAGAACCATAAGAAAGCATAATTACACTTATTGATCATAAGCATTATTACACTTTTTGAATGAGCATATTTTTTCATATCCTAAGAAAGCAAAATTCCATTTGGACCAAGTAAAATAAACATTTCCAAGCCAATAATTTTTCATTCCATGTAAAGTTACAATCATTACACTTACTGCATAAACGAACCATGCTAAAAATTATCACTTCATAAATGACAAACATTTTCGACATTTATTTGACAAACAACATCAAATTTCACAAATAATGTCATCCCAAAGGAAACGAGATGTTATCTTGAACACACGCGCGTACTCCAGAAGTACACTCTTAGTACAGAATTCATCACGCAAATGCTACAACATACAGAAAAAACATCCAAAAAAAGAAGAAGTTCCAATTAAGATAAGAAACATCGACTTCTGCCCCATCTGAAATGTATCCGGTCTTCCTATAGATATTTGCGTTCAAAAGTAATTTATTGGGTTCTAACATACATAGGATTTCGATCTGGTTTGATAAAATGGAAGTTTGGTTTAGGCGCATTGGAAGCCAGGAGGAGCATTTTTCCCACAAACATTAAGAAGCAAGGTGAGGGAGAGAGGGATGTTGAGGTTGATGCCCAAAATGTTTGCCTTGATGGCAGTGCAAAGGCAAACAGCAGCCTCAAGATCAGCAAGGCCTTGAATGAGACTGCAGCAAGGAGCCGTTGGAGGAGTACCCACAACAACATTGATCAACCCACCGAGCAAATCAACACAGACACCTAATTTTAGGGCATCTCTGGGGCAAGTAGTGGCACCACTGGGAGTAGTAGGGTTGGGACTTGGCCTTGGCCTTGGGTTTGGGTTTGGGTTTGATGGACAAGTCCCACATGCACTCACAAAGGTGAAGAAGAGGAGGTTGAGCAAGAGAAACAAAGTGAGTGATGCATTAATGCCCTTGGAACCCATCTCTGATCAAACCCACAAAAAATACCTATAGAATTTTGGAAAGTAGAAATTGTAGTTGGAGAGGGGTACTTGTGAGGATGAAGGGGTTTGGAGTGAGGGATGGGTTTTTATAGGGTGGAAGATTACTTGAAATATTGATTAATTTAGACTCCCCCCAAAAAAAAAAAAAAAACCTATAATAAGAAAAGGGCAAAATTGAACAATGACAAAGTACGATAACGTTCTTCAATATATGAGAGAGAAAGCACTGGACAAGGAGTTTCCGTGGTGCATAACTTGAATTGATTAATTAGCGCACTAAGGGGTCGTAGTGTGCCTTGGTAGGTTTCACCGGGATTTCATCACTTTGATTGAACTATTGATCAATTTGAAGATCTCGCTGAGTAGATCATTTAGGGGAAAAAATTAAATTGGTCGGATACGTTGAGGCTCTTGGCCAAACAATATATATTATACAAAATGAACAATAAGTATAATTATAAAAATATATTGTTTGACAAAATCTATCGTGACCATTCTTATCGAAGTGAACGGTTCAGATCACAATGATGTGATCTGGATAAAATCCGTTCACACGTACTACATTTTCGTATTGCATTAATTAGTGCACTAAGAAAACTCCTTACACTAAAGGATAAACCGTTTTTGAAAATGTTACAATGCAAAAGTAAAAATATAAAAAGAAAATGGATGTTTGAAGTGTTGAAGGTATAAATAATAAAGTTGCTCCTCTCGCTAATAACTGAATTTTTTAGATGGGATGGTAGTTAACAATCTAATATGGTATCAGAGCAGACAATAGATCCTGAATTCGAAACTCACCGCCTATCTAATAATTAAAATTTACACGTGTTTAGCCCACTTATGGACCAGAGTTTTGTTACACATGAGGGGGCGTGTTAAGAATATAAAAAATAAAGTTGCCCCTCTCTCTAACGCGTATTGAGAATATAAAAAATAAAGTTGTCCCTCTCTTTAACAGCTTAAGCTTTTGGATGAGTTGGTGGTTAACAACCTACTATAGTATCAAAGTAGACAATAGATTATGTGTTCGAATCTTACCACCTAGCTAATGTTAAAATATTTACACGTGTTTAGCCCATTTATGGAGAAGAGCCTGGCTACATATGATGGAGCGTGTTGAAGGTATAAATAATAAAGTTGCCCCTCCCGCTAATAGTTTAAACTTTTAAATAAGTCGGTAGTTAACAATCTAATATGAAGTAGCTTGATCGCTGGAAATCCTTTACCAATTAGTTTTTTTTTTAATTTTTTAAATTAAAGCCAAAGCCAAATTGAGGCTTGTTGACAAGGAGCCAACCAAGCATATCAATGTAAATTGCAGTAAACAGAGCACAAACAATGACAACTTATCAAAACCTGCTCGGCAACTAACTCTTACGGATTTGGCTTGATTGGCCATGCCAACCAAGCATACCAATGTAAATTTGCTGTAAAAAGAGCACAAACAATGACAACTTCTCATCAAAACCTGCTCAGCAATTAAGCTGAGAGGGACAAATCATCACACTGGTAAACCAAAATCAAACGAACTCTAACGGGTTGAATATTCAGGCCCGTTTGATAACAGTGATAGATGGATGAGATTCGTAAGGAGATGAGCTTTGACGGTTCTTTTCCTCTACCCTAGTTGAGTTGAGTTTTATTTACTCTCCTTAAAAGAGAGTGAATATTACCTTCTTTATTATTGATTGAAATAGTGTGGATTTCACTATAAAGTGATGTTATACTTATCAAAAAATGTATTACAGGCGTAAATCTTACACCATTTTAATTAATAAAAATAAGGATAATATTTACCTTTCTTTAAAAATAGTGAACAAAATTGCACTCACCCTAATTCCTTGGTTCAGTTCATGGGATCGGAGTGTCACGAGCGCCAGTTGACCTTTCTATGGGCTCCACTCCACTTACTTTGGGCTCCACTCCGGTGGAGTTTAATACCGAATCCGTGGAAAGAAATATCACGTCAAAGGTTGTCTTGAGTTGTCAAATTTTTCTTCCTTTCACATTAGGCATCCCTAACATTTCATCTTTATTTTTATTTTTTTATAACTGAGAAACAATTCTACAATCGAGTCATAATTGGATCCGACTGCACAATTCAAATCTCAGGAGAACTAGCATGGTCACTCAAATCACGGCCTCCCACTTACTATCAGAGTACTCACCCGGTGGTGAATCAAACTCCTGACAAAAAGAGTTCTTCCAAAGTCGGTTATTCGTCCTTACCACTTGGTAACCTCTGGGTTTAATCTGGTGTAGCCAATTTGCAAGGATTCTTTTTTCGCAGGGGTGCAATCTTGGTGTTTTTCTTCTTTGAACTGCGGGTGCAATCTTGTTCGTTCAGCTAAGAGATAAGTGGGCAATACTCATTCTTTGTGGAGTTCACATCGAGCTCCACTTTAATAACCACAACCGTTTAGTTTTAATGGTTTGTTCTTTTACCCATATGGAAAAAGCCAACTTAATCTCATATCAACGAGTGTTTGATCGAGAAAACACTTGTCTAATCTTAAACCGAGAATTGAATACTTAAATCAAGTACTTACCAATATCTAATTGAATTCATTTTTGATAAAAATAACTCTAAATCAAGCCCTAGAAAATGAACGACTCTTATGATGGCTGAAATAGGTACTAGTACTATTTACACGAGAAATAGGTAATATTCCCATGGGTGACTGAGGGCCCGTTCCACTTTTTCCAAAAGTGGGTTTTTGAAAAGGAAGGTAAATTTCAAGTTCAAAAATTATGTTTTTATGTAAATAATTTTCCTTTCACTATGGATCTTGTTTGATAGATCTCATTGAGATCTTTAATACGATGCAAAAAAAATTGAAAAATTATTTTTTATTTTCGTTATATTTGAGTTTGAAATTTGAAAAAAGGAAGTTTTGGAAAAAGAAGGGAAACCGGAACGGCTCCTGAATCACAAGGTAAAGGAATAAGAATAGTTGGATTGGGCCACACAAGTCCAACTGCAAGTGCTTCGTGGTTCTGTTTCAGATTATCAAATTTCTAGAACGAGGGCTACGCATGGACTATTTAGATTTGGACCATTTCAAGCCTGTCAGAAATTTTTTTGGACAGCCTAACCTAAACATTGCTCGTATCCAAAACTCCTGCGTACGGTCTCTAATAAATTTTCTCTGTCTATCTCTCTCCACTCAATACTTTCAAAATCCAAAACGAACAGGGTTGATTTGGACCATTTCTAGCCTTTTAGAATTTTTTTTCCCTTTTTTTTTTTTAACGAAAGTCAATATTATTAGAAAAGTTAGATTAACACATTGAAATAGGAATTGAACTTTTGACATACTCTCTCGTGTTGAAATATTAAACTATCTTTTTTATTATCTAGTGTTGTGCTCGTTCAATGCACGGGACGAAAAAAATAATTAATTTGTGCGGGCTCAACACTTTATGGTGAGAACCACACAAACATGTGGTGGAGAGACAAGTTGGGCCACCACATAAAAATTGTCACTGGAGCATTGGATTATTTTTTCTTAATTCTCCTAAAATCTCTCTCTCTCTCTCTCTCTCTCTCTCTCTCAATTTAAACAAATTAAAAGACAATCAAAACTCTAGAAAATTAGGAATGGAGGCTTAGAGGATTAATAGGCCTCAACACATTCTTATAGGATATTGATAAATAAATAAATAGATAGCTAGATAGCGGGGCGGTTTCAAGGACATCTATAAAAACATCTAAAAAAATATCTCATAATTCCCGATCAAATTTTGATGATCCAAATCATTCAATATGTGCAGAATGTGATTTTAAAGGTGCCCGCGAGAAATTAGCAAAAAATATGACCGGAAAGTGCTTGTTTTGAGCAGTTTTTAATTTAACCATTCATCAAATTTGAGCTAAAACTTGCTTAGATCAAGCCATTTCCGGTCATTTTTTTGCTGATTTCTCGCAGATACTCTTAAAATTATGTTCTGATCATATTGAGCGGTTCGAATCATCAAAATAAATTATGAGATGTTTTTATAGATGTCTCTGAAACCGCCTCGTACAATTATTTAACGTCCAAGATGTAATCCTAGTAGTGTAATACGAAATTATTGCTGAATTATTGAAAGACTACTTATAAAATAGACATCGCTTATACGTGATAGTAAAACATAACAACGACATGGGGTACTGCTCCAAGCCCCACATCATCAAGCATCATGCATACGTTTCTTATCCAACTCCACATACTTTTGGCTCATTGGCCGTGGTGTGACTTTACCTTCGGTTTTGGACATAATTCGCACAGTAGAGTCGCCAGTAGATGACTATAAATGCGGTGCTGAGGATAATACTCAAAAATATGTGGAGTTGCCTATCTACAGATCCATTTTAGTATATTTGTAACTCGTGGTGTTTGGTCCAAAGTACGTGCATCTCGATTAATGTCTTAAGGATCGATCATGTACCGTGCACTGGCATGAGGCCCAACTAACGTCTGGGAAAAATCCCGTATGAACATATATGCTCCACAAGAGTGTAGCACCGATAAAGTGTAGGATGTTTTAGGAGTTTATTAATCGTTGACGAGGCTGGAGGCATAGGCTAATCAATTTTTTAGGGAATGTTTTAGGAGTTTAAGTGTTGAGGTGTGTTCAGGGTTGTTTAGGTAGCATCTCTTTTGCCGTTTAGGGTTTTTTTAAAATTTTTTTTTATGCTTTGGGCGTTCTCTTGTTTTTGAGGCTGGCGTCTTGCTTTTCTCTGGGTCTGGCGACATATGATTGCCAAGATTTTATAGGTGTCAAATTTGTTGAGATCTATTTTCTTTGTCATGATGCCATTGTGCCTTCGATCCTTGTAATCTTTGTATGTTCCTTCAAAGATTAGTAAAAAAAATTATAATGTAGAATTTCGAAATTTCAGGTCTTGATCTGCATATCTGTTGTTTGCTCCAAGAAAGATTCGTGACGGAGATAGATCTAAATATTCACTTTCCAATCTGGACAACTTATAAATATTTTTATGCAATTATTTTTTATTATTTTTAGTGATTTAATTAGTCTTTTCTGCAGTTTTGATGATAGTCAGCTATTCAAGTATAACTATTTACCCAAAAAAAAAGAGTATAACTGTAGATCAAAAAAAAAAAAAAAACCATTCAAATTAATTTATACTCGAAAGTCCTCCTCCAAAGTTTTTAATGTTTTGTCTAAACTCGGTTTTGAATACTACTAGGTGCATAGCACGTCTGTCATGCCCGTTGTAAGCATCGATTTTGATTGTATCTGAACTTTTAACTGGATGAGCGTAGCAAAAGTTGTATGCATAAGTTTGATCATATGGAATCAAAGTGATAAAAGTAGAATCGTTCTTCCTCTAAATGAAGTATAACATGTACAACTTTTACATGTTTCCAACTCACCATGTACAACAAAAATGGAAACAGTGCAGAAAGCGGGCAAAACCCCTTTATTTTCCCACCACATTAATCCCATGGACTTTGACTTGTGAATCCACACAGGTGACCATCAGTTGATTCAGTTTACTTAGATCTTGAGGGAAGAACTGCACATAGAATTAAAGGAAATCAGTGTGAATTGTGCAGAATACAAGAATGAGTTCATAATAAATGTAGGCAACAAGAAAAACATAAATGGGTGAGAGATGATCACCTGGAAGCCAGTTATATATCCTTCTGCATGGTGCCTTTTTTCTTATTGTGCAAGTCTATCTAAGCTTCTCGCTGGAAGTGATCGCCTGATCCAAGCAAGCACAGAACAATTTGTTAAAATCTGAAGTTTCTCACAACTCATGGGGTTTAAAATCATTATACAAACGTGTAACAGAGAAGGACATTGTGTCAAAAGGATTACAATTTACTGTACAGCACAGGGACAAAAGCCCAAAAGGAAACATAAGTAAAATGGGACAAAGGAAAAAATAAAAGAGAAAAGAAATAGTGGACCACAAGCATACACTTCCCTTCAGGTGCACAAAGTAGAAATTCAAAAGCTGTTATAATCATAAAACAAAGATCAGCGTGAAAGGGTAGCACCACAACCACATTTTCTAATCTTGTTATTGAATTGTTTGCTTACGATTGTCAATAACCTAGATTAACGGATGCGTCCAACATGGAGCAACCAAACTATGGATCCACACATGTTACTTTACTTGATTCCAATAAACACAAGAATATCTTGCCCACGTAGCATCACCAATATGTAGAGTTTGCAACTTTGACTGTTCGAAACTACATTAGCAAGCTCAAATCTCAAATCTTTAGAAGTCGTTCAAATATGGCATAATCTAACCCCAACAAAAGCGATACATATTGCCTAAGGTTAAACAATGCAAATTGTAGAAAAGATAGAGCGCGTTCCGACCAGCTCAATCACATCCAAATATGAAAATGAAACTAAACAAATTGATCCCTAGTTTGTATATGAAGGCTCAACAACAGATTTAATTTCTATTGCAAAAACAACAAACCTAAGCAACCAAAACACATATACCAAGTAAAAATTTCATAAAACCAGTCAAAAGCAAGCCTCTCCTACTCCAAATTGTCAGAAGGAATTAGGGAATACACGCTTATGATCAGTCTCACCAAAGAACGGATGGATCTCATGACGACAACTCATGAGTTCCTAATCAACCTTGCAAAAGGAATGATACCGCTGAGAATATATTGAACTAATAAGGAATAATCAACACCGTCAACCATTCCGACTAAGTAACCCAACAAAATGCGATCATGTCCAAATGGGACTAATAACTTTTTAATTTGCCTAGTGATTCATACTAACCAGGATTCCAAAAAACACTTAATAAAGATCATGGCTAATATCTAATAAATTTTCTTCCGAAGCCTGGAAAAGTGAACAGAAAACATACCCAAAATCCTTCCAAAAAATTTCAGAGCTCCACTTTTGCTTCAGCTTTCAAAGTCACTGCAATAAACTACAAAAATCCAATAGGCTTCCACTTCTCTCCGCCTGCTTTGTCAACCTGAAATACACAAATGTCAGAAACTTTTGTAATAGGGGAAACTCAACTTCCATTCGGTTGGTAAGAAATTAAAGCAAAATAA
>BPLS01026570.1:0-37201 GCA_019656275.1 Rhododendron kiyosumense
GTGATGGAGAGAATTACGAGCGAAGAGCGGGGATTGGGGGCGGGAGCGCGGAAGAAATGGAAGAGGACGAGAGGGAGGAGAGACGAGGTGGAGGCGAGGAAGTTCCCGCCGCCGTTGTCATCGATGAATCGGGACGGAAGGCCGAGTTTTTTCCTCCGGCCGGTGAGGAGAGACGGGAGGTTGGAGCTCACGGAGGTGAAGATCGACAGGACGGAGGTTCTCCATGCTTCCCGCCAAGACGGACGGTTGAGATTGGATATGATCAGAGACGTGGCTGATGTTGAAGAGGATCATGAGGAAGAGGAAAAGGTTGATATTGATAATAATAATATTAATATTATTGAAAAAGAAGAAAAAGTGGAGGAGGGAATAATTGGAGATATTATTGAGGAAGAAGAGGATCTGGGGGTAAAGGAGAAGTGGGTTTTTCCGGCTGTGCTGAACGGTGGCGGAGACGGTTTCGGGCGGTGTCATGAGGTGGCGAGCCACCACCATCACCACCACAACCTCCACCATAATCTGCATGCGTGGGGGCAGCATTGTTTGACGATAAGATGAGGTTACAACTTACAACAATGCGTGACGTGGCAGGGAAGGATATACTCACAAATTCAGAGCACGTGTGAGGGGTACTCTTGTCTGTGAGGATGTGGGTCAATGTGGCTATATTTGTTTTGACAGTGCTACCTCGTCATTTTGTTTCACTGATCAGCATTCACCGCTCAATATTTTATCGTTTTTTTTTTGTAATTAATGGTTTAAATTTTAAAAAAAATTATTTCAGGAAAGAGTAGAGCTAAGAGTTTTTTAAAATCAAGACCATCTAAAATACTTTTAGACAATGAGATTAAGAGGAGTGGAGGGAACAGTGAATATTGAGCGGTGGGCGTAGACTTTCTGTATTTTGTCGCCACATTTATGCTATTTATATATGCTCTTGGTACTTCTTTTCCACCAATTTTTTGTTTTTTGTTTTGGTTAAATAAGCATGTTCACTATCAGATAAAAAATAGTACGTAGCACTATGCCTATAGCAAATTAGATACACATAAGAAATGTTTACAAGTTTTGATTGGTCTATATAAAGTTTCAGTTAATAATGATAATGATTGTATAAAGTATTATTATTTTTCTGCGGCGCAAAAAAATAATTTCGTCAAGTTGAAGGAAATGATATACTTCATTGAAAAGGACACAAGCAAAGCACATCACTCCAGGGGAACATTCCAACTAGGTTGATTGATGCACAAATATTGACCACAAAGATATTTTTCAGAAGATAACTATGGAAGCATTCGTTTATGAGTCGATCAGCCTAGCGATTGACCTCCGGTACGTCGGTACGGTTACATCTGCAATACGGGTGCTATCCGAAATTAATACCTGTATCAACCAGTTTCGATTACGTATCCTTTTGTATCTAATTTTTGCCTGCTACACGTACAATCGTTACAACCGCTACGACTGCTATTGGTGCTTTGGACGCTAAAAATGATTCTAAAAAGTATCCTTTTGTATCTAATTTTTGCCTGCTACACGTACGATCGTTACAGCCACTACGACTGCTATTGGTGCTTTGGATGCTAAAAATGATTCTAAAAAATACACGATCGCTTCACTTGATTCCCAGTATGTATAAATTCAATAGTCCCGCTATCGATATTCATGTACAACTATGCCTACACAGTCTGCTAACCCTATTCAAAACTATCTATACATACACTTAACGAGGGGTGTTTCCAATAAGTTTTTAGTGAAAAAACGTACGCCATTTTATCATTTTGTTCATATTAATTAATAAATTTTGGCATGTTAATTAGCTTGTTGTTCACACTACTAACAACTTGTCAACAATAATTTTTTTCTCAATAATTTTTTCACTCACTTACTCATCTACAACTTATTAATTATTGAAAACAACTTGATATTTCTTAACAATTTAAGTCCCGTTTCCACTAATAAAAATCACTAAAAACTTAACGCATTTTACTATTTCGTTTTCACTAACAAAAAACTTTCAGCATTTTACCATCTCGTTTCCATTAACAAAAAAGTTGTCAACAAACACTGGTTTTGCTACAATAACTCTATCCACAAACTATCAACTACTTATTTATTACCGGAAACAACTTGACATTTCTCAATAATTTATTAACTACCGGAAACACCTAACTGCTTGACGACAAATAAAAATCTATAATTTTTTCACTACCGAAAACACCCCCTTATTCACTGTCAGAAACAGCTATCAAATTGATTGCAATAAATTCTTTTTCCAAAACTGAAAACGCCCCTAGAGCGCGGATAGATATGCAACGGTGGGTAAACGATAGCAGGAGATCAGGACTTTTTGTCAGCAGAGCTAAACAAACTCAAATTTGGGGAGAGAGAGAGAGAGAGAGGGAGAGAGTTATATTTGCCAGATTTGGAAGTTTCCTAGGAGATATTTTTCTCCTTTTGTTCTGGATCTCCTTTCCCATGTTGATAACTTCAAGAATGACATGGTTGACGACTGAGGAAATTTTGGAGTGGTTTGTTTTTTCAAAAAAAAAAAAAAATTTGTATTCCTGATGCTTCATGTCATATTGATAATTGGAGTACTATTTCAGTATTTCACCTTTTTATTTTTTCTCTTTTTTTGGGCAAAATGTTATTAAAATAATTGAATAATTAACAGCAATGAAAATGAGTTGAACCTCTTACTTCCTTTCCATTGGGCCAAAGGCCTCTCGACTTCACTTTGGTTACCAATACAATTGGTTCTGTGCACCTATCAAGAATTTAATGTAGATAATCATTTATCACACAATTAAAAAATTATTTTTCTTGTATATTCATTTTGATAAAAGAAAATCCAATACAGTTGTTCCATTGTGTACAAAATTAATTAGAACAAAATAGGATTCTTACAAAGTTTTGTTCTTCTCGCATGACAAGTTTTGAGAAAGAAAAAAAAATCTTAATATAAAGTTAAAATGCGAATCCCACAATTTTTTATGCATTCTTTTCTTTCCCATCAAGTAAATGGAGGCCTTATTTATTCTAATGCGGACCCAAATAAGTACGAGCTAAATCGTATAGCTTTCATTTTCTCGTATTTACTTACTTTGAAAGGAAAATCTATAATTATATCCACCAAGAAAATAATCAAACTGATTTCTTAGCCTATTTCCCCAATGTTTAGATAACTTTAAGTGAATCAAAGAGCCTTAAAATTCTACTATTTCTTTATTTTTGGTTCCACGGTTAGGGGTGTTTAGGCCGGTTTACAAGCATCTCAATTAATCTCCTCTCCGATCGCTCAAAGACAAGTCATTCACGCTGAGACCAGAGAATTCATAATAAATTATTTTCTTACAGCCCGATTGCAAGAATTGAATATTGATCAATTGAGTAGAAAACAACCCGGCCAATCAACCAGATTAACCTTGGGGCTGTAAAGTTCTATTTGTTATACTGAAAGAAGTCATGAGGCTCATGATGAAAGCCAATTAAGATCAAGAGTGGGAGGTTTGATTGGGGATGAGGAGAAAGAAAAGTCTGTGATGGGGGCCGGAAGGGAAAAGGCAGCTTTCCATTTCATTTGGTGCAGAATTCAAGTTGGCAGGATGTCATCCAGCTTTGACACGAGGACAACAAGTCTTTGAATTTTTATAGTGAGGACTTTGGGGCTTGCAGCATTTAGCAGCACTCAATTTTATCGTTCGTCTCAATAATTAAAGGTTTGAATTTAAAACAAAAATCTCTTTCAGTGAAGAGTTTTTTAAAATTTAAACTCTTCAAAATACTTTTGAACGATAAAATTGAGCGCTGTTGAATGCTCCCGTCGAAGTCCTTATAGCAGCCCCCAAAGTTGTTATAGCGAGAACACGAGGAGGTGTGGAACCTGTGAGACACAGAAATTGACTTGAAAAGGATGGCGATAGATATTTGTGAAAAGGACAGTAGTGTGTCACAATTATGCCAAAAAGTTTTGAAAATCCAATCCAAAGCAAGTAGGTATATATAATTGTGTTGTGGCAGACCAATTAAGGTGATGTTTGATAAAAGTGTTAATTTAAAACTCAATGTTGAATCTCTTAAATTGAAGAGGATCAAAAAAAAAAAATTCTTTTAAATTGAAAGCTGTTTAATACTACAAAAATTAAAGAGCTGAATAAAAATTTTAATATGATAAAAGATCAATAAATTGTGATATATACCTTTTAATTATGCTCGATTCATTTTATTAATGCTCGCCATGTGCCATGTGTTTGTGGTGGTACGATGGCAGTAGAGGGGCAGTGATTGCATGCGGTGGTGTGATCGATGGGGAGAAAGTGGTCATGGTGGTGGGTGGTGGTGGTGGTGGTGGTGGCAGGCAGTTTTTAGAGGAGGAGGTGGTGGTGGTGGAGAGGTGGGGTGACTTCATGTAGCGGTGTGGTGGAGACAAGGTGGTGAAAACTGAAAAGGTTGTGAATCCCATACCGTACTGATCAGTACGTATCAAATTTGTGCAAAACTAGTAACATGCACTCCAAATACTGTCTCGGTACCAATACCGGCGGTTACCGAAAAATACCGGCGATTCCGGTCAATCTCGAACGAGATGGCGTTACCGTGGATTTTGCCTGATATTTTGCTCTGCCACTTACTGACTGGGTTATTAGTCAGTTCGGCCAATCTCATTCCTCAAAGAAACCATTGTTCGTTTCTATATCAAACGCATGATCAGAGAGAGAGAGAGAGATCAAACCCTTAGGCGCAGAAGTGATGAAAACGGCAAGGGTAGATGATGCTTATAAATGGGAACCCTAAAACCGACACAAGGACAAAAATATTACCCTTTCATTGATTTAACGTTTTAAAGACTAAAGTGCTAAGGACTACTAAGTGCAAGGACTCAAGGGATGTAGAACTAAAATATTGTAGTTTTTTTCTTTTTTTTCCTGTGAAAAGTGTTTTCCCTTTTTCTTCTCCAACTTTTGATATTATAGTCTTTTTTTTTTTTTTTTGGAAAAGGATTTAGAATGGTAATTTAAATAATATAATGTGAGGGTAATTTTTGAGATTCAGTTACTAGTTTGATGAATTGTGAAAAATTTATCAATTTAGAAGTTCTAACTATCAAATAAACTACTCTACTTCGTCAGCAACTCTCTCTCTCTCTAAACAACTCTCTCTCTCTCTCTAAACTTTTCAACCAGAAGGGTTTTCGTTTGGGGGGGAGGGGCTGCCGCTCCCCTCCTCTCCCCTCCTCTCCCTCCTTCCTCCCCCTTTTTTTTTCCCTAATCTCCCCCTCCTTCTTCTCTTTTCCATCGTTTCCACTGCTCCGTTTTCTGCTTTTCCAGTTGTTGAGTCCGGCGTGGACTCCGGCCATGGTGCAGTGGGTCTTTTCGTTCCGTCCTCGCGGTGGAAGCTCAGATCTGGTAGCGGGTGGTCGGTGGTAGGGTAAATAAGGTGAGGCTTGTGGAGTTAGGTTTTGTTTTTGGCGGCCTTCCGTCTCTTTTACCGGCTGGTTCTTCTAGTCCGGTCTTGTACCGACTCGGGTCTCCCCCGGATCTGGTGAGGTGTGGTGGTGGGTAAATAATTTTTTTGGTTTTAGTTCTTGTTCTGGTGCGTGTTTTGGATGGGCTTGGTTTCGGTGTTTGGTCGGATTTGAGGGCTGCTGTGGTCGGCGGCTGATGCGGCGATGATATGGGGGTTTCCGGTGGAGGCAACAGTGGTGCCTGCGTTGGGGGTTCTCGTTTCTGCTCTGGTTTGGTCGTCCCGCCCGAGTTGCTCCTTATTCCGGGCCGTCAACAGCAGATCGAGGGTGAAGGGGGTCTCGGCTGCCGTGGTTGTTTGAGCCTGTCGGAGTCCGGCCGGCGGTCGCTGTGGACTATCCGTGGGAGCAGTTTTTTCCTTTACGCCTGTTTCCTGTTGTTGTTTTCGATTACATTTGGCCTTACTGTGTAATGGTTTGTACTGAGATTTCATTTGAAATCTTTCTATCTTGTCCCGGACCGGATTCTCATATCGGCACCTAGTGTTGATTTGCTTTTGCAGGGTGTCCTAGGGTTCCGGATTAGGTAGTTTGGTGCACTCCTGTGCTTAGCAATGTAATCTTCGCCTTCGTGCGTAATGAAATTGACTGTTTCAAAAAAAAAAAAAAAAAAGAAGTTCTAACTATCTGTAATGGTAGTAACGTTAAATCTAAAACGGTACCCGATAACTGTCAGGTACCGATATGTACCGTACCAATAAAAAAAATTGATACCCAAGTGGGTACAGTATTCAGAATCGTGGGTGGTGATGGCGGCGGGTGGTGATGGCGGCGGGTGGTGGTGGGGTACGGTATTTAGAACCGTCAAAATTCCACGTTGCTTCAATTGTTGGAACTCTGTAGACTTCACATCTTGGACTGATTGAGGGAGACACTTTCCTTCGAACAATTTGAAAAATTGCCTCCAGTTGATTCCTTGATTCTGAGGCTCAATTATTTCCCACCATCATTCTGCTTCGCCTTGCAACTGATAGGCTGCTAATGCAACCTTTTGTTGATTAGTGCAGTGCATTATCTTGAAGATCTTTTCAAGGGCTGAAATCTAGGATTTGACAATTTTGGCATTCATCCCTCCAGTAAAGGTTGGGGGCTTCAATTTGAGGAACTCCGGCCTTCACATTTAGCTCACCTTCTTGTCTTGGAATCACTGGTGGAGGTGGTGGAGGAATTTCTATTCCTGCTGGAGGTGGGGGAGGTGGTTATAGCATTCGCTGTTGCAATTTCTTAATGACGCTAGTCAAGTTGGTCATCATTCCCTCCAGCCTTGTTAATCTGCCGTTGCTTTCCTCGGTTGGTAAGGTTGTTGATCCCGAGTCGTCACCGTTGGCCATTTTGATAACTAAACAACAAAAACAGGCGTAACACCTTATCAGAAAAGCGTGTATTATACCAATTTTATTGCATCGCACACGTTAATTTTATCAAATTCTTATGCAAGTTCATACACATTCATATAAGGTTGTCCCTGCGACTAGTAGATTCGGTACCCTCCATAATTGTCGATAAGATCAATTGGGTCCATACTACAGAAGTTGCTAATGGCCGGTTACCAAAGTGTTCAAAATTAAAACTTAAGTGTTACTATATGACAGTGAATAAGCACGTATCAAATTTGTCTATAGTATGCCCAAGGTATATGCAACCTATAGCTCTGAGTATTAGAAGAAAAAAAAAAAAAATTTACAACCTAGGCTTTGATACCAACTCTGTCACGACCCAAATTTGAAGGGTAAAATCCGTGAGATGGCCAGTGATTTAAAAATCACCACAGGCCTTGATATCAACAACCATAAAATTTTATTCTAAAAACTCTCAAGTCTATAAATTAAAATATATTACAACAGAGCTTATTAGCGTCCGAACCCAATACAAACTTTGAACTTCAATAAGTAAAATACATCAATGTGGCCAACACACACGTGCCACTTATCATCACATCCTTTTATTATTTAACTTTAACTACTGGAATCTTCCACATATAGCGACAACCTTTTTTAACCCTGAATACCTGAAAAGGTTTTATGAAAATACAAAACAAATTCAGTAAGTTACGATATACTGGGGTTACATAGGAAAACATGGGATAATTTGAATAAAACATGCATGGCATAATCTCAATCACCATATAACGTGGCATCAACATAAAACCTGGCATAATCAAAATAAAACATCCCATAGACATAAAATCAACAATATTTTTTTTAACTGCCAGACTCGAATCCATAATAGGCGTAATACCGGCGGTAGCATGGGGAGCGACCCCAGCAAAACAAGGGAAATGATATCAAATCCAATGGGATACCCGACAGCATCCATCGATAGACGCCAAGAGCAATTCACTGCCCATAATAACTCACTTCCCACATATAACTCGCTGTCTAGATATTGCCACAAAACTTTTCGTTTTCTTTTTTAAAATTAATCCCATGTTCCTTTAAAAATTCATTTTCACAAAAAGTCGTGCTTAATATGCACTATCTACAAAACGTCCATTTTCAATATATTCGAACATAACATTTTATAAAAACAAACATAAACAATCCGAAAGAATTATATAGCCAGAGTATATTCGTAACTCACCTTGCCTTCGAGGCACAAATTACCGTACTAACAATCACTGATTAGTTAACGGAACCTGTTAACAATTTACACTCGCATTAATTTATTGATTATTAACTCATTCCTTACTTACCAATTAACATTATCTTAACTATATGATTTATTCCTAAAACTATTTTGTCATTATAACTATCATTATTTTACTCCTCCTCTTTTTATTCTCATAATAACATATCATACTACTTATTTAAATAATATACTCATTCTATATTATCATTTTATTAAAATTATATACTTATATAGTAATACAGTTAATATACATACATATACAATAAAAAAAGATTTATTAACGGGGTATTATGACGTATCTTAGCAATGATTTTCCTTTTGAAAGGCTATTATTATTATGTTGAAAATCGAGGGTGTGACATAGATCATAAGCAGTTGTACCATCAATCATGCTCTTCTCCTCTTTCTTTCTAGACCTTATGATCGGTAATGGGTAGCAAGCACTACTACTAATGTTCCATGCTCTTCTCAAGACGTCTCGAAATAGTTCGTGAAATCACTTCTGAAAATAGTATACGTGCATTTTAACATTTATAGGGACATGCTAGGTATGACAAGTTTAGAAATGTACAAGAGACATTCTATATAGGTATTTAAATTTGAAACCAAGAACTCAAGAGGACAAAAATGGGATTACAAAATTTCGAATAGTGAAATAGATGTGATCCTTTTTGAATCTCTTGGTGCTTCATATTTGGAGCATGAAATACTATCCTCTCATATAGAAGAAAATACAAGGTTGTATTAATTGGAGTTCCATTATTTCCTTTGAAGATAAAGGAATAGAGGTAAAAATTTACCCACAACACATAGCTTATGGAGATGCCCTTACAAGTTGCAATTTCTTACAATCCCTTTAGATTAAGTGGTTTAACGAGAAAGGAAAATGTTATGGTTCCTAATCAAATCTCAACAAATTTTTTTTTTGTGTGTGGAAAATGATGAGAAACAAAATGGACCTTGCATTTAGTCATATTTTTCATCATTTGTCACCTATTTATTCAAACAAGTGGTTAGATTTTCCTTTCTTTTGTTTTCTTTTATTTCATTTTCTCACCAACCCCCTTAATCCTAATTGGCTGTAAAAGAAAAGTTGTAATTTACGAAACTATGAGGAGATCGCTGTATTTACTCAAAACCTCAGGGAAAGAGTTTGTAATTTACCATTTACAATGCACTAGTACTCAAAAAATATTAGGGGTGTACATGGTCCGGATTGATCCGGTTCTCTATAGAACCAGTAACCGGACCATTTCAAACGGTTCTAGAAAATTGAGAATCAGAACCTAACCAATATATGCATGGAACCTAACCGGAACTCAACCAGAACCAAACCGCAAGACCGGTCAGGTTTTGGTTCGGTTCCAGTTCTATCCAATAAGCATCCAAACAGTAATTCACAAAATATGAACTCATAAAATTAAAGAAATAGGAAGATAATCTGCTGGAATAGGAAAGGAAGGAAGAAAATAAAAGCTTTCCTAATAAATGAAATTTCATCTCTAAATAAATTAAGTTTAGCAAGGAAAAGATTAACCTACCAAATTCAAATACATATTTAATTACACACACATGTATATCTATATTTATTTTAGTTTTAAACGGTCCGGTTCTAACCACGGTTCATTAATTGAGAACCAGTAACCGAAACAAAATTAACGATTCTTATTTTTTTGGAACAATAACCTAATCGTAGAACCGCAGAACCGGACCAAATAAGACGGTTCGGTCCGGTTTTACGGTTTGGGCGGTATTCTTGGACACCCCTAAAAATATATATATCTTTTTTGGGCTCTTTTTTTCTTATTTAAATATTTTTGCATTTGTTTTGCGTCAAAATTTTATAAATTAGTAGTTTTTCTCGATGAGAAGAATTGGAAAAAGAAATATATATATACACACACACACACACACATAGTCAGATTCCGGTGAGGGATCCCACATTTTATTAAAATGCGGGACTTCCCTTCCCAATTGAATTTCGATGATTCGAGCCGCTCAAAGTGATCAGAACGTGATTTTAAGGGTCCTCGCGAGAAATCAGCAAAAAAAATGACCGGGAAGGGCTTCATCCGAGCAGTTTTCATTGAACGGTTCAAAAAAAATTGCTCGGATGAAGCCTTTCTCGGTCATTTTTTTTGCTAATTTCTCGTGGGGACCCTTAAAATTACGTTCGGCACACATTGAATGGTTTGAATTTTCAAATTTTGATCGGGAAATGAGATTCCTGTATTTTAACAAAATGAGGGATCCCTCGTAGGATCCGTTGTGTATATATATATATATGACTTTTATCCAATTTTTTAAAAATAAACAAAGTTTGCTTTTATTGAGAATAGAATAGGCCCTCTTCATTTTACATTTTCCTCCCTAGGAAAGACATAACAGAGCCGATATAAGTGCATACATAAATGTAGTAAATGTATATACAACACATATACGGATTTTAGAATCGTCTCGAGTCCCCAAAACGACATGAGCCGCTTATTTTGATCAAAATAATTTGTGGCTTCGATTCTGAAGCAAAATTAAATATTTCATAAATGTATTTACCAATAGTTGATTGAGACGAATTTTTAGGAACCCATAATAAATCATTCAGAACAAAATAACCGGCTTAGATTTAATAAGCTTAGACTGTTTTATTAAATTCGAGACGAGTATCTGTAGGTACATTTATATATGTACTCATATTCTTTTCTTTTCCAAGATATAAAGAATGATTGAGTTAGATTCGAATTCTGATTGTGACCCACATCTGGAAACGGTTTTGTCGCTGTTGATAGCGATTGTTCTTTATTACTTCTATAAACAAATGGGCATTCTGCACTCCTGTCATCATCATCAAACCTAATTGGGTTTTCTTTCTCAAGATTGATTTTCCGTTATTTGTTAGGGTTTTCAAAGGGATCAATGGCTCACCCATCGGACCACAGGTTGTGCAGTCCACGGTTTGTGAGATATGGGCTGGTTCTCTTACTTCTGTTTCTGGTCGGTTTCATTGGGAGACTCTGGCATTTGGGTGAGGATTCAAATGCCCAAGCTTCATGCCCTTCATGCGATTGCGATTGCTCCTCAGATATCGGCTCCATACCCTTAGGTGAGTTCATTTTTCACTTGGTATACATACTGAGATTCTTGATACAACAGTGTATTTAGAGTAATGTGGAGTACTTGTCTCGGTATTGCTGATGGTTTACAAGATATGCTGTTGTTGATGGCGTTGTTTAACTTATCTGATTATGCATAAGTCTTTTTTAAGTTATCGGATTGCGAATACGAGTCTTTGTTGCTCTGTAATTACTCACCTGATTTGGTTCTTTCTAGTTTGTGTGAAATTGTACCACAGGCATTGCCTTTGTTGCGGTTATTACCAGACAATGTTTTTGTGACTAGATGTTAGATTAAGGGGAGTGATTTTCGCGCTCCCCAAATTGTTAACCGAACTCCCAAGATCAATATGTAGTTGATTTTCACACTCCCCTTAGGAGTGTAGTTAACAATTTCGGGAGTGCGAAAGTCGCTCCCCTATATGAATTGTGATTGCAAATTGTGTAACTGACTAATGTGGTGAATTTTTGGCCTTACTCATGGGTTTATATCTGGTATGCATTTCAATTTTCAGATTGCTCTGGTATTCTCTTGTTCAACTTGCAATCGGAACTTTTAATCGTAGGGTAAATTATAGTTAACCCCCTCTAACTAAGCCTCGCGGGCACTTTGCCCCTCTAACTTATTTTTTTGGCACTCAACCCCCTCTAACTAACTGAACTTCAAACGGTCATAACTTCTTTGTCCAAAATCGAAAATATGCAAATTATATATCAATTTCGAGGTCTTGAAGTCAGCTTTCTAATGACACCAAAATCACATCACGATTCAAAGCACACAGAAAGTTATGATCAAAAGAGTAAGGGCTGGTAGACAGAAAGACCGTTTTGATCATAACTTTCTGTGTGTTTTGAATCGTGATGTGATTTTGGTGTCATTAGAAAGCTGACTTCAAGACCTCAAAATCGATGTATAATTTGCATGTTTTCGATTTTGGACGAAGAAGTTATGACCGTTTGAAGTTATATTAGTTAGAGGGGGTTGAGTGCCAAATAAAAAAGTTAGAGGGGGCAAAGTGCCCACGAGGCTTAGTTAGAGGGGGTTAACTATAATTTACCCTTAATCTTAATCAACTGCTAACTTTTGAGCAATGCCCCTCTTCTTTGTTGTTAGGTTCTTGTGACTAATTTAAAATAGTTTATTTATGAGAAGCAAGCTAAGGTTGGAGATACTTGAGGACAAGAGAAGGGGAATTAAAAAAAAAAAACAATCAACCTCCCAGAGATTCAGTTTTGTACAGCCTAAAACAGGGAAGGCACAAGCAAGTGGTACTGATCTTTATTAAGTTTGTTGTTTAGTTATACATGAAGCCCTCTTTTTATGATACTTACACAACGTAATTGCTTCGAATATGTTAATTGCATATACTTAAAACCTCATCTTACATGAAAATGTCATTTCACAGAAGCAAATCAAAGAAATACAACTTAAAGTTATATGATAGTTACTTGTGTCCTGGGGTTACACTCTATTATCGTTTGCATCCAACTTTTACGCATACCTGAACCCCACTCATTAGCTGGGTTCTATGTAGCATCGAGATGCCTATGTGGTCGTTGTATCCATCTCACATGCTGAGGACATGGCAATATAAGCAGCATGACGTGTCCATTTTAATTTCCTTTGTTATTCTTCAGTAGACATGTATCAAACATGCTGGGGTGTCTTGGATATCTTGCAAGAGAACAATTTATAAAGTTGTCAGACTGTACCATTAGAAAAATTGTAGGATAAAATTTTTAGAGAGCTGTACTATTAGAAAACAAAGTTTTAGAGTTGTATGTGCATGTCACGTGCTATATTAGAAACGTATAGGATGGCATTTTAGAGAAATAGAATGAGTTCGACCAGCCTGTCCAGCCTAAGTTGAGATTCAGAACCCTCTCTCTTTATTCCTTCCCTATGTATCTCTCGTCTGACCTTCACAGCTAGCTCTGGCTAACAAGGGTTGATCTTGGTTAGTTTCCATCAGTTTCAGACCTGCGATTTTTCAAGAGTTATTTCTTCTTTTGGTGTTAGTTCCTGCTAACTTTAGTTGTACGTGGGAACAATGTTTGTACACATGCTAAATAAATATATATGTAACAACCATAAATATTTGTATCAAGATTATTTTTTGCCATGTCCCCACCTTGTGTGTCACTTAAAGGAGCTTTAGCTTCCTCAATCCCTACCGTTCCTTCTTTCTTTAGGAGGGACAAATTCTTCAACAAGTGGCCCTGGTGATTTCAAGTTGAATAGTGAGTCCCACACATGTTGCTCTGATAGACTATGTTAAATGATACTCAGAAGTCAGTTATACTTTTTGTCCACCAAAACAAAACCAAACCAAAGCAAACCAAGCTTAGTGTTCCAATTTTCTAATCCAATATCATCTTGCAATAACAGTTCCGAACATCTCTTGACGAATAGCAGAATTCAGCAATGTAGGTTGGGCACCATACAGATAACGTGTGAATGCTCTTTTCTATATCATTTGTCAGTTTCTATATGGCTGCTCATGTTGTACTAAGCCCTACATCTTTTATTTTGGGGAAAGAATTATTCTGGTTCTGGACCTTGAATCGATGTCCATGTTCTTGCAAGATTTTTAAACAGCTCACATTCAGGTCAGTCCATTTGTCGTGCTCATGTTTTTCTTGTCTACACGTCTGCTTTTTTGCTTCATGGATAGTGCATCAGTTGCTTTTTCTGGTCTTAACCAGTAAATCTGGGAATTATCATTTGTCAGTAAATCTGCCTTTTTGCTTCATGGCTGGATTTAATTCAACTGTCAAAAAGATGCAGTGAGTTCCACTGAAGTGGTATGAAATGATTTGTGGTTGATATATATTCCCTAAACAAAGGAAGTTGAAGTATAAATTTCCGTCTTGTTGCAATGGATGGTAACAGGTTAAGTTTCTTTTGCTAAAACAAGTACTTCAGATTCAAGGCAGGATAAAATGCTCCAAATTGCTGAATTACTCTTGGATTTACCACAGGGTCAAAATGGAACCGATTAAAGGAAAGAGAAGATGTGATCCTCTATGGGTTCTAATCCATCCTAGCTTGATATAAACCCTCCAAGTTCCAGTATAAGCTTCATGCCTCGGGATAACTCTTTCACCCAAAAGAACCGGGGCTACTCCTGATGCTCCAATCTAATCTCTTGTATCTATCCTCCTCTGTTCCGACCCTCCAGTAAGAACAAGGAAGACCTTTCTGAGTCCTAACTATTGAAAGGCATTCTACCCTACACGAGCCTAGCAGCCATAGTCCTAGCTAATCTGGCCTAGCTTGGTCTTATAATCAGAAGATATAATTAGTTATTATTTCCTCTATGTTGAGATAAATGTAAACGGAATCGGTTGACCAGAAAGTTTGCAAGTTTATTTCCTTCTACGTTCATTCTTTCTGCTTATGATGTGCAGATTGTGTTAAAAATGGTCCTGAAACGAATGAGGAGATGCGAAAGGATGCTATAAGTTTACTAGCAGAGGAACTTAGTTTACAGAAAGATGTTGCTGACGATAACTTGCAACGCACAAAGGCATTGATAACTGGCGCAAAGAAAACTTCTTCCCATTACCAAAAGGAAGCAGAAAAGTGCAATGCAGGAATGGAAACTTGCGAAGAAGCAAGGGAGAAGGCGGAAGCAGGACTTATAGAAGAGTGTAAGCTCTCTGCACTGTGGGAGAAAAGAGCTCATGAACATGGTTGGAAGGATGAAAGAAGGGTATACCAATGAGAACTTTTGGATTTCATTGAATGATTTTAGGATCTATTCTTGTGCACCAGAAGTGAATATAACCACGCTATAGTTTGTTTATTTATTTATTAGTTATTCATCCATCTGAAATTTGATAGTGTTAGAGGCAGAGCTGACTATTAAAGGACAGGGTATAGGAACTAGTTGTAGGCTTTTCCCATGGATTCTCCTGTTATACAAAGATGTGAACCTTAATGATACAGATATTACACATGCTTGTAAGACCAAGAATTCAAATTTCCATAGTACCCCCAAAAAAAAAAGTAATACCGAGAATTTCGTTTGCTTTTTTTTGTCGTTCAGATTTTCTTTTGCTTTTGTTGTTGTTCAGATTGAGGTCTAGACCAAGCTATCGCTTGATCCGGAGCTAATTCAAATGAAGATGCATAAATAAAAAGTCAGGTTAGTAGTTAACATGGTTAGAACTTAGAACAAACCACCATCCCCTTGCAATGCCCATTAACCCCATTGCTTCAAACTTCTTGAACTTGAAATATTTTTTCATCCATCCTAGCTCTCCCTGCCCGCTTTCTGCTTAATTATTTCAGATTAGAACCCACCTTCAGAATCGACTTCAGAGGCTTCGTCTCCTCATCTTTTTCGCTCTCTGTTGCTTTTTTCTTCTTCTTTTCCTTACTCTTGTGTCTGACTACCTCTGCTCTGTCATTTATGCTAACCATCTTCTTCGGAGGCCCTTTCGCTTGGGTCGCAGATTCGGGAGTTACTACTTCTGTACTACCTTTATCTTGAATTGGTTGTAGCTCTTTTCCATCTTTCATGAAATCACTGCAATTTGAGCTCAAGATGGGAAGAGATGTCGATACACCCAAAACGGTACTGGCTTGTTCTGACTCGACGCAGGCTTGATGACCTTGGGATGGACGTCGGTCCTGGGCCGGAGGACCCAAAATCACGGGCTTCACGGCCTGGGACGCGAGGTGTTGGACGATGGAGTCGAAAAGCGCGCAACAGAGTGCCAAGCCGTGGGAGAATAAACAACCGAAGATCGCAAGCTTCCGGGATGTTTCCGCAAATCTCTTCCTGAAGGAATTGAGGAGCCTGTTGCAGATGCCAGGAGAGTGGAGTTGGGTTTTTTCCCTTTGATCCATTTCTTGGCTTTTTTTCTGGGATAGATTTGGAGTAGTTTGTGTGGTGTTTTGTGGGAACCTGATAATTGAAGAAGTTACATTTGAAAGCATAGAATGGGTTGGATTCAGAAAGTTGTCCGAAGAACAAGAGGAAGAGTGAGAGGAGGAGGAGGGATTGGAGGGTGCTTTAAACGGGTTGCATCCTTTTACTTTTGTTTGAAGAAATCTAAGCACTCACTCCAAGGACTTTGGGTTCGTCATTTACTTTTGTCGGAAGCAAAATGCTTCTTCTAAGGTACTTTTGAGAAACAAAATGAGTGCCACACAAATGATTCAAGCCGTTTATTAAATGTGAAACATTCTTTTTAGGGTTTTTGCAAAAAATTAGCTCAATCCGATACTTATAGGTACTTGATCCAATCATCTAACTTTTCATGATTCGAAAATCTGAATGAAAAGTTAGATGATCTCAATAAAAAGTTAGATGATTAGATTGAGTATTTATAGTTATCGGATTGAGCTGATTTTTGACAAAGACCTTTGAAAAAATGTTTTATATTTAATGAACGGATCAAATTATTTTTATGAGACCCGTAATAGATCACGTAACAAAATCTTTGCAAAATCTCTGTACTATTATCTGTGTGGGTAGGCCACATATGGGATATGACGTACAATGGAACGTGTGAACCCATGATATGTATTTCAGAGTTTCGTACGCGTGAAATTCGAAGAGGCATTTAAAGTGGTGATGTGACATTCGAAAATCCAAATTTTGTTCTGCTATGCTATGGACCACTTACATCACATGGTGTATTTTTTACTAAGAGTTTTTACTCCGTATTTCTCAGGTGATGTTTCCGATAGTAAAAAATTTGTAGACTTTTACTTGTGGTGGAAAAATTGTTTGGTGTTTTTGCTGCTTGTCCTCAACATCTCAAATTCGTGTTATGATCATGAAGGAGAATAGCCTAGGGATGATATCTTCTTGATACATTTTAAGCGCCTTGTGCATGTATATTATGTACATTCCTGCAGGTGGTGGTGTTTAGGATTTTTGTTGATTCTAGTAGCATTTTGTTTTTATGTTTCGATTAAAATGTTCTGATTATATTTTGTTAATGGCAGTTGTTAACTAGTGGTTGCTACAATGTATTATGAGGTTTTATTGTCTGTTTAAGCCATGTAGACATTTTGAGTCTGGAGCGTCGTTCTATGTCTGGTACACTAACATTTCGAATTTGTGGATGCTGACAAAAAATGAAACGGCAAAAAACAAAACGGAAGCGCTTCAACTAGCCCCATGGCCGCTTCATGTGTTTAGGTATTTCATACTCTCATTTAATTTTTAGTCTGTCTGTCTTAAAATTTTGATTTTTATCTTTTTCTTCTTTTTTTCTTTAGGGAAATTGGTTCCTTTTAAGAAGTTACCATGAAAGAGGCACTGGGCTTGGAAATTTAATGCATGTGCTTAGAATATCTCCGAAAAATATTGTTATACTTTCCGAACATGTTGAAGGTACTATCTACCATTCACATATAGTCCCCATTGTATATTGTATATCTTTTATGTGAAATAAATTTTAACAATGATATGAACAGGTTGTCAAAATGCTAAAGTTATCCACGATGATTTAGTGTAATTCAAGATTGGAATAACGTATACTATAAATTATACATCTCGAAAGAGGAAGTTCAGACAACCTTATTCTATCGAGCTATTCAATGAGATAAAGTTATATACGATGTTTTAGTGGAACTTGTACCTTTCATTTTTCATCATCTTATGCTAAATATACTTGAGTTTCTTTACAATTCAACGCTAGCCCAGCTAGAACCGTTACATTTCCATGAAATTTTCATTTCAAAGTTTGTTGTGTCAATGATGATGAAGTTTTCTATTTCGGTTTGAGTTCAATTTTCTGATTTGTTCTTCAAGCTACTTAGTTTATACTTTATACCATTTCCAACGACAGTTTGGAACTCTGAAGTCCCCTGAATTGAGGCAAAATAACCCATAAAGTCACATAATTTTGTTACATTAATAGTCAGATAACAACATCCACGCCAATATCAAATTTGGATTTCAATCCGATCCTGGCACGCCCGGGCATCACCACTCACGCCTCGAGTGTTGACAATAATGAAGTGAAGAAATTACCAAAGAAGCTGCATCCCTGAATTCAAACTTCACTTGCATCAACTCCATTATTACTATATATTTTTTGGATCAATTGCACCAAATCCATTTATGAGACCTTTTTTCCGAGACTACAAATTTGTGTAAAGAATAAATCAATCAAATTTTGCGTATAACGGTTACATAATATTTTAGAACTTGAGCTTAAGAAGGAAAGGCATCTGATCGGAGAAAGACGGGTCAGAGTATTTTCCAGTGAGAATTTGTGAGGACACGTACTGGTTTGCAGCCTCAGTGTAATGAATCCCGTCCCAATTCACGTACTCAGTGCTATCGCTGCACCCTTTGGCCGTGACCGAACTCCCATTCATGACTTTCGTTTGGCCACAGCGTACCGTATTGTCGAAGTTCAATGGCAGTCCTCCGTAGCCGCAGCATGCCATTATCGGTTGTTCAAATCCTGTAGATTGATAGTCATTAGGAGTAATAAAATGAAGGGCAAAGTACGGATTACCTCCTTGAGGTTTGCTCGTTTGGTAGATGACCCCCCTGAGCTTTACTAACGACCACATTGCCCCCTTATGGTTTTGGAGTAAAATGCAATCGTAACTCTGTTAACGGAACAGAGCAAAAAGACATTGTTACCCTTTTGTTAAATAAAGCAATCACCCCTCACCCCAAACCAGACCTGGAGAGAGAGGGAACACGGAGCAGCCCACTTCTTCAGGTATTCACACGGAGGGAAAAATACATCAATGGCCAAGGCTTTCATCCTCTGCTTCACAACAACCTTGATACTCTCCTCACTATCGAGGACCACGACCAGCATCTAGTCGGGTGGGGGCACCCCAGATGCGGCTGCCGTGGGACCATCGCCCAAGTGCCTCGCCGACAGCGATGGGGAGATCAACCTCGACTCCGATCCTTTGCACAGACCAATCTCTCTCTCTCTCTCTCTCTCTCTCTCTCTCTCTCTCTCTCTCTCTCTCTCTCTCCCTCCGTCCGTTCGTTTTCCAAATCGAGTCCAATCGGAGCAAGTCCATCGCCATCAAGAAGTTCAAGCAGTCCAAGGGCGGCGACGGCGTCTCCCCCACCGCCATCCGCGAAATCCTGGTCTCTCTCTGTGAATACGTGAATTCTTAGAACCAAAAAAAACTGTCTTTTTTTTGTTGTTTTTTTGCGTATTGGGTTCTTGATGATAATGGGGAACCACTAAATTCGACTCAAATTACATAATTAGAGAAATAGGAAAAACTCTGCACTCCTTGTACTGGGTTTCTGATAAAATCTAAATGCAACATTTTTCTGGGTTTCTGATAAAATCTAAATGCAATTGAAAAATGCACAACTTTGTCTGATATTAATGCGCGAGTGTTTCGGTTATGAAGTTCGTGTTTCTAGTGCAAGAAAATTTGTTAAAAATCACTGGTTTGCTCATTATAGCTAAAATACAAACAGCGTTTTTTTTTTTTGGAGCTGTTGGGGTGTTCATGATTCCAGTCGGATTTGGTATGATTCACATCCTAATTTGTGGTTGTGGATTCCGGTTGGGATGGTGGTGGAGGTGAAGAGGAAGGGGTTTTCCGATTGTGGAGAGAGAGGTTTGGGGGAAGAAGAAGATGGGCATTGTAGTCTTTTAGTATACAATTTTAATTTTGTTTTTAACTTTTAGTCTTAAAATATGCGTGTGGGATCCACTGTTGGTTAACTTAGACGGAGATTTTAACGGTAGGGAGGTCAAGTGCAACATATTCAAAACCATAGGTGGGCGATGTGGTCATTAGTAAAGCTCAGGGAGGTCATCTGCCAAACGGGTAAACCTCAGGGAGGTAATCCGTACTTTGCCCTAAAATGAAAAAGATACGGTACCCAATGTGAATGAATTGTTATGGAAATGGTACGTGCACATTGTGCAGCAGCTGATCTGAGGTTGCAGCTAATTTCAGGTCTAATTAGTTGAGGAGTTAGTTATCAGTTAAGTGTTATTCTAATTAGTCACGAATTAGTGAGCGGAACGCGAAGAAATGTTGCAAATTATTGTGATAAGTTACCCAAATATTTGATGTTAATTTCTTTCCAAATCATTTCTTGCTGGGGTTTTTTTTTTTTTTTTTCATATTTCGATCATATAGCTATCAATATCTGATCAACTTGCATATCTACATGGGACACTTGCTCATCAAGACAAGGAATGTGAAAGGTTCATATCAAATAACCGAATCCAAGGTAGAGCCGATAATGGTCGCACAACAGTCGTACCGTGGACCCTATGCACATCACAGAACCCTCTGGTTGAAATTTTGCTTAAATCGGTAAAACAAGAAATATGGAAGAATGCATTGGAGTTTCATTTATGTTCAAGTTCTTAGCATCAAAATGCAAGTAAAATTTATTATTTGCTCTAGGTTTCTACTCACCGTAACGAGAATAGTTCGCAATGAGGTTGGACTTGATTGTGAATATGTCAAAATACGTGACATTCGCATCTGAGTATTGGCTTTGCAATTTCTTACACAGTGCATGGAGCTGCAGATTGAGAAGCTTTGCGGCTTGGTTATGGGAGCTCACGCATCCTAGCTCGTCGAGCATTGATGGATCGCTTCCAAATGTCGCAACATTCTGAGCCAAACATCCGAGCGGACCTGTATTGTGAACCCAGAAATTCCTTGCCCCTTGGTCATATAATTTCTGCGGAAACAAAAGTTGGACAAAAAACACAAGAAAGTAGTTCAATCATAATGGTTTTGCATGAAATTTTATAAGAATTCTGATGGAATTATTTGTTAACTTGAATAGCACAAAGGTCCTGATTGATTACTACTAATGTGTTGATAGGTAGTCCTAAGCAATATTTTGTTCGCGTTTGATCAGCAGGATAAAAGGTCGAGACCAAACTAAATAATCCCAGGATAAAGTGATCTAGCATTTGGTAGTCACAAATTGGCAATACAAAAAGCAAAAAATTATATCCCCAAGTCGCGTGGGACAACTTGACCGTGGATAAGTTTTCGACTAAATTCTCCAAGATACTAAATTGCCCTCCTCGGGATAACTTAACCCGGGATACCATACCATACCTCCTGTGTCCTACTTTTCCCATCTCAATAAGTAATACCACCTCTTGTGTCCTCGGGATAACTTAACTGGGGATACCAACCAACACGATCAACTCCACAACTTGGCTTAGGAATACCATACCTCCTGTGTCCTACTTTTCCCATTTCAATAAGTAATCTGGGATAATTTTCCGGGATAATGAATCCTGCCTACCCTTCTCAGCCAAAGAAACATGACTAATTGCACGATCCGGACCATCTAGCTTACCTATACCACATCTCTCCTGTTCTACTTGTCCCATTTCGGTGTCGCACATAAATGACGAAAATGCTGGACGACCAGAGATACATTCTGTCTTCAAAACTGCGTATGAAACAGCATCAAAGCGCGTATTCTAGTCAATTGTGCCCCCGAGTTTCCAAGAGGGAAAGAAAAACACTTACATTAATTCCAGCTTCAAATTCTGCTAAAATTGTTGGAATTGAAGCAAGAACTTGATCCAATGGCTTGGAGTAAAAGGCACCAGCGAGATCATTCTGGCCTATGTCAAACATGTAAAGCCCCTTTGCAAAATAATCTGCAGCAGGCAAATACTTGGCAAGTTTTTTGTCTGCACCATTACTCAAACACAAAGAAGAACAAAACCGTCAGTACTTCCAGCCTTTCTGAAAGCATTCTTTGCACCTTACAAAAAAAAAAAGCAACACATTTTTGCAAATTGCAAAATTAAAATGAACGTACTTTTGAGCAGTTCGAGCACCCGAGCCTTGAATCTTAAAAACTGAGCCACCTGAATCCCAAATGAAAATGGGAATGCAGAAGATCCAGTCGGCGGAAGAATAGTACACCCTGCTGCTGCGAAGTTGCACCCTTTTCGGAAACTAGGCAGCCCGATTGAATCCAAATATGGGTTCAGAAATGGCATGTCCATTGCATCCACTGAAACGAAAAAACACACACGAAAAAGGCATATTATCAAACATGGAAAGGGCACCCAGTAAATAAGCATCAAGAATAAGCGAACAGCTGGTATAGCAACATTTACGGCTATCTACAATCCTTAATCTTATTTTTCAACGGATTCGGTTGAACTTATTCGGTTAGAAACTTGGTCTGATAGGGAGGACATCAAGCATTTGCGGACGCAGGATTTTGATAGAGAGGCTGCCAAATGCACTGAAGATCCCGACTTTGGTATCACGAAAACAGAGTAAACAGGGGAATGAATAAAAACGAAGAAACACAGAGGTGTTACCAATGTTGAAAAATCCAACTGCTTAAAACCCTAGTCTGTCAATGAAGAGAAAATTTTCAATTAAGGGCAACGAAATTACTCAAAAAATCTACGATGAGGCGGCCATCGCAGAACCTTCCGGATGGTTTTTGGAAGTAAATCTGCCCGTTTGGAGGGTCGAGGCCTTCTCCAACCCCGGCAACAAGGCCGCCCGTGTCGGAATTCGAATCGCCAAAGTTGAAAACTGCCGGGAAATTGAAGTCCATGGAATTGGTAAGACGGAAGAAGAAAGAACATAAGGTGATGGTTAGGAGGACACAGATCTTGAGAGCCATGGCTTGTGGAAACAGAGCTTTGCTGGTTGCTGCTGTTGTGTAAATTTTGAGTAACTAATAAGTACCAAACCAGTAGGTCCAGTACCCACCACTCTTATAAAGTTTTTAACTTTTTTGGAGTGTGGCAAAAGTTTGCTTTAGACTTGAGGAACCCCAAACCAATGGAATCCTTGTACTCACTATTTACCAATACATCCTTTTGTATGCATCATGTGGTTATATTAGATCAAAGTAAAAAAACCATGAAAGTTTGGATAATTGCAGCCTAATGATGTGGCATTAGCATTCTTGTCATTAGAAGCCATCTTAATAGGGATGCTAGATTATACGCTTCAAGGGGAAAAAAAAAAAAAAAAGGGCACATAAAATTTCTTTATTTTTTTTTTAAACAAAGGAACAGCCCTATAGGAGGCCACTAAATGGACCCGACTACACAACTCAAACATTCGGGAGAGCTAGTGCAACCACACTAGTCCCTCCTTCCACTTACTTTAAGGTACTCACCCTGAGAGGAATCGAATACCACCTTGAAGAGTACTCTCAAAAACTGAGTATCTGCCTGAACCACTGGGACAATCCCTGGATGTGTAATTTTTGTAAAGACTAGAGTCTCGTGCATTGGATTTTTCTGACCGGTACTCTCTCCATCCCATTGTTTTTTTGTGGGGGTACACAAATTTTTAGCAGGGGCATGCAATTAATTAATATATGTCTCTTTAAAATTACTCTTTACTAACTTTTTTGTTCCAACATAGATGCATGGCATTACATCTTCAGTGAACAGATTGAGTCATTGACACCCACCCCCCCTTAACAACCTCCTGGAATAATTAACTCCCCAAGTTAGTGAACGTTTATGGAGTGATATGAAATTAGAAGACAAGAACGTATTTGGGTAGAAAAAGTAAAATGCATGGGCAATTAAGGAATTAAAAAAACCCTCAAAAGCAAATGGAACCAACCAGAATTTCAATTTTGAAAGCAAAATATGAATTTTGCTTTCACGGTTAGCAATAGAAAAGGTCGGAAAGAGGAAGGTGCATAGTGCTTTTCTTTTCTTTTTTTTAATGATATTGCTTTGCTCCAAAGAAAAGGTCGGAATTACCATAAAAAAAACCACAGAATTTCAGATGCATCAAAGAAGAACATCATAAACAGCAAAAAATGAAAGAAAGTAAATACTCTTGGATTGTTTCATTATTTTTTTTTGACATCAAAGAAGAACATCATATATACAGTATGTGAAAAGAAAAGAGTACAAAGGTTTAACAAATATAAAATAAAACAAAACACGACTGTGCTATCGCCTTAGATAGAGGGTGCCGATGACATGTGAAGGCCTTAAAGCCACCGCCACAGTATGAATGTGCGAACAGAAAAAATTACAGAAACAAAAAAAAATAAAATAGACAAGCCACCGCCACCGTGCGCCACCGCCACGAGCAAGCCACTTGAACACTCAGCCAAAGACATATGACAATGGTTCAGATTGTTTCATTTTATTAACTTCATTAAACACATATGACAACAGTTCGGATCACATTTTTGAGCTAGGGACGACGACCATTTAGCAGGCACAGCAGCCTGCTGATGACTCTTGCTTAGTCAATCTATGGACTCGGGGGGGCTGCTCTCCCCCTTGGGGAGAGCAGCGCGCTGCTGCCCCCTTTTTGGGGCTCATCCCGGTCTCGCTCCGATGATCTGAATCGTTTACTTTGTAGAGCTCGTCGAGTAGAACAACTATGCAAAAAATCAACTTAATTGGATATCATTACGTGCTTGATCGGAGCCTTTTTACTTTGAAAAGAATGGATCCGAAACACTGGATCAAATCCATTATTCCCAATGGACCAAGAGTTATATAGGCTCCGATCAGGCATTTAATAATATCCAATTAAGCTGATTTTTTGCATAGTTGTTCCACTCGACGAGCTCTACAAAGTGAACGATTCGGATCATCGGAGCGAGACCGGGATGGGCCCCAAAAAGGGGCAGCAGCGCGCTGCTCTCCCCAAGCCCCCCGAGTCCTCAATCTACGCAGCAACCTTTTATAAGATCATCTCCCACGCCTAGTGACTAAGGTCCATTCCGTCCGTAAAAAGGACTCAGAGAGTCAGAGTTGGAGCTTCTGTAACTTATGAAACGGACATTGTCAACAGGATTATGGCCGCGGTGAGATCAAGTTATTCCGTTTATTATCAGGCAAACAAAAACACTAAGAAAACAAAAATGAGGAAAAATATCGCAACAACTTTCATCCTAGCCAATCGAAAAAATAAAAACTTTCATCATAACTAACGAACAAAAATTTCCAATGAGGGAGATCCTTTCCCCAAAATTCCCTTATCAAATATTTACCTTGCAACCCTGAGAACCCTTCAATTTATAGAGAAAGACAAATTGATATTTGAAGGTGGAAGCGTTTCCTTTCCTACCTATTTCTTGTGATGACTGCCTGATTTTTGCCGAGGCCAGATTTGGCAGCTCTTAAAACCTCGGAAAGTCTACCGAAGAGTTTCCCAGATCCTGCATTCTCTAGTCTCTATGCATCTTTTCATTTACCAAAGTTGTTCAGGAACTCATTTGAAATATGTAGAACCTAGACGCATTAGCAATATACACATACAAAACGGTTTGCGAACCCAAAAAACAAATCAAAGAATGTACTCACTTGAGTCACTTTGCTGAACCTGTATTCTTCTCTTTGATTTTTTTCCACATGTTTTGCTTTTGCAGGCGAAAACAGAACTAGTTTTCAACCATATTCATTTCAGTAACACAAATGAAAGTAAAGAAGTGCAATTCTTTTTCGGACTGTACCACTACATGTCCCAGGACTGATGGAGATATCATTCCACCGTGTTGACACGAAAGACAGATCCAAACCATGGGATGAAGAATCCAAAGTCTTTAATCATATCAACAAAGCTCATTCTTTCCCCATACCCTTCGCGAAGCTCAAGAGATCTTTCAGCAGCTTCCAATCTGGCCTTGAGAGCTTTGTTCTCTCTCATAAGCTTCAGAAAGACAAAAGGATAGTTACGGTACATAGAACACCAAAATCAAACATTAGAACTTCAGTTATACCAGATTCAATATCAGGTTTACCTTTTGCCTCTGTTGTAATTCTTTTCCGGATTCAAGACTTGAAAACTAAATAGAATGAACTTTTTCTCAAAGCAATTACTTCTTCCTCTTACCTCTTCACCAGTGACAACAAGTTCTTCTACAGCTTGTTGCAATGAGGAAATTGTTCGGCAAGTAACGTCCTCGTAAGCTGATTCCAAGTTTTCTACTGGGTTGATATCGAAGAGAATACCCTCTTGTATGAAGCACTCCTCAAGTAAATTCACGTCTTCAACATCCATTATGTCCCTCAGCTGTATGCACAAAGTAAACTTGCTTATAGACAATTCTCAGTCCACGAACAGAAGTTCAAAAGTATTGTCTTACTTTTTCTAGAATTCTCTGACAGCACTCATCTGCAGGCGGAGGAGTTGGAGCTTCAATCTTCTTGGTGTATTTATCGTCCTTGCAGCTGACATGTGGCGATGCCTTTATATGCTTTGCCCTGCTCAAAAGGTCAAAAATTGTCCATTTCCTTTAATGAAGGGGAATAAGAAAGAAAGAAAAAAACGTGTCTAAAAGTTACATCGACTAATAAGAAGAGTACAGGTACAATTTCACATATTGACAAAAAGTTCCTGAAGTTCGAGTTAGATATCACTAATTTGCAAAGTGAAACAAGAAAAAGTCAACGGACCAAAAATGATACAACGAGTGCAAGTCCCCACCCTTTAAATATCTAAACAAGTATGCAGGTTAAATTTCTTGATTTTTGTTTGGTAATTTGAGTTTATAAGAACATATATTGCTTGAAAGGGTAAATCAACCCTAAGAAAATGATCTCACAGTAACTTTTACTTGCATGAACCAAGCTAAAAATAGTCCAGTGGTACTGCCACTACAACCCTATATAACTTAGGATGGAAGTTACAAACAACTCAATGCTTGCAGGATAACTATAATGCTTTCCAGCAACCTGTTCATGAGATACCTTGCACCAAAACGCAGGGTAGACAGGCTTTCTGATGCATTAGAAGGGCTTGGCGAACAACAACACAGTAATGCAGTTCGGGAGTTCCCTCCCTGTGACATGAGAACAAGTGGCCTTTAAAAACAAATTGAAAAGGATTTAGGAAGAAGGAAGTGATGTGAAGAAACTAACAAGAGCATCTTGCAGAATCCTAGTGAGCTTAGAATCACGATATGGAATATGATTTGCTTTGCTAGGTGTGCTGCTGGTCAATGCATTGATTACATTGCCAAGAGCAGAAAGTGACTTATTGATTGTCTTGGCTTCTTCAAGAACTATTCCTTCAGCCCCAGTCTTATCGATTTTCTCAGATCCGGCCAAGTCCACAAGAACCAACTTTCCCGTTTTCGACCTGTAGACACTTACCAGATGTCAAAAACCACTTAAGCTCAATCCTCATGCTAATTAGGATGGAGGAAGAACTGTTTTCTTTTGTGGGGATAATGAAGAGATTACCTCTTATCAGTGATTAGTTCCCGCTGGACTGTGAATATGTATACACAATGACTTCTACTGCTTGCCATATTCATTTCTATGTATGATAAAGTTTAACAGCAGATTATAGAAAATAACAGCTAGTACTTTACAGTAAAACGAATAAATACTATTGACAAGAGAAACGGAGGATACGGGTCTCTCCAACTGCTCTATTGGCAATCCCCCTCTGTATTTTCAAGATCATATAAGAAGCTGGTCTATATGCAATACAAACCGAGGAAACCTCTCAAGCAGTTGACATCTTACCGATAGAACTTGTGATGCATCAGCAGGGTCCAATACAGAGATCTGAAAAAGGAAGACTGGCTTTTGGAAATGTGAAAGAACATATGATATCATGAAAGTGAAATTCCACACCCATGTCATGACAATATCGGATCCGCTCTAAGTTAGTTTGTGTTTTACTGTGTATGGGATGTAGGATGCAGGGGTTTTACTGCCAAGTAGATTTGGCTAATGAGTAACTTTTGAGGCCATTGGGTAGCTTCCACATTGCACTACCCTCAGAATATTCAAGTAATCCTCGGATTCAAGAGATTCAGATGGATAACTGCAACATGAATAGCCTCTCGTCTTCGTTCTAAATTTTTTCCATGCACGTTGGGCTTAGAGACAACCAAGCTAATACAAAAGCCTCAACCAAATTCTCGGAAAGCCTCAACAGAAAGAGAAAGGTATGCTTCCAGCAGCATATCAATGCTTACACATTTCGGTTTTTTTCATTGCTTTCAGGAAGGAAAAGATGAGGAAAGAAAAGAAACACTCACTTCCGTTACACCAGACAAGATGATTCCTTGCACTTTACTCTCCTTGATCTGTATGTTGTCCTTTGACAAATCAAAAAGGTCCCTGAAATAAAGAACTACAACCATGATTAACTCAGATTAAAAAGTTGGATAGAGTCAAGTAAACAAAATAAATGCCTCATTAGGTGATACAAACCTTACTTTCTCCATATAAATCTCCACCTGTAAGGTCACCAGAAAAGAGAACAAATAAATATTAGTTCTATCAATGCCAGCTAACATATAGCAATGTGCAATAAAAACAGAAGCGATCCCTACCATGGACAATTTGATTGTGTACTTCGACGTATCTTCAGAAATTTTAATGCTCGTGAAAAGTTCGTCCACTACTCTTGGGAGTAACCCTTTCTTCTTCTCATCACAATCCAGAATGCTGGGACCCTGGACGAAAAAGGTTATGTATGAGCCAAATCTGAGAGTCATAACTGCGACATCTGGAATATATTAATGATGTATCCATACATCACCTCCATGCTATATGTCTTCCCCGCTCCGGTCTGTGACAGAATTGACAAGGAAGTTTGTCAAATGGAAAATAAATATGCATATTATGTCTGCAATTGAAAGTAACTATGTGCTTTTACCTTTAAAGTTTAAACCCCGACTAGTAACTACATTTCAAAAAGCAAGCTATACTCACATCTCATTGCTTATGATTTAATGCGAAAATGAGCTTGCTGGGAATAAACCAAATTTACAAGCTTCAGTCATCCACACTTACAAGAGAAAGTGCAAAATTTTGCAACAGTAACAGTGCGGAATGCCTTTCGAACAATTTCCTTTAAAGAAAAGGAAAGGAAGTTCTATGTCAGATGCTTTAATGTGCCTAATTACTTACTTACATTTGCAGTTGGTGGTCACTTGTCAGTTGTCACAAACCGCGTATGGCTGAAGAAACCACAGAACTACTATGTAGAGATAACATCCAGTGGTTGTGATTCTGTACTTACTTCATGGACATGCATTATTGCGCTTGAGTGTGCGAAAAGGATAAAAGTGTAAACATCCTACGGAAATCAATGGCCCAACTCTAACAGGCATGTTACAGCAGGAATCCAAACACTGGAAAAGAAGGAGAGGGAACCTTAAGGATTTATGCTAATGATTTAGTAAAATCAATGACCTAGAGGCTAGAGCCGTCACTTGTTGCACTCTTTGAATGACTCCATTTGCAACAATTGACATTTACTGGACGTTAAGCATGTAATAGAGCCATAGAGGGCTTTTCAAGTCCAATGGAATGTTAAGATTAGCATACACATGAGCATCAAGAAGAAAGCATTTCCCAGATGTACTTAATAGCACATTGACAAAAATCAGGACAACATGCCTCAGTGGACATGTTCAGCAAAGACAGATAGATGTCTACTGTAGTACACAGCTCCACGAGTATTATTCGATTGAAAAGAGTTTCCACATCTAGATTCTCAACTCCAAAAACTGAAGTACATGAATAAACATCAATAACAAACTGATGCTCTTGCAGCAGCTAAGTCTAGTTCTTTTGCCTCATCCTATGGCTATTAGTAAAGAGAAAACAGTTAACGAGCTAGGAAGAAGCCTAGCTCTTGTACCGCTGCTCTCAGGCTTTTGATGGCCAGGGGAAGTGGTGGAACCCCTTTCCGCGTGCTATACTATACTGACTGTAGAGATAGAGAGAACCCCTTTGTGTGTATGTAAAAAGTATTCCAATATTTTTGGAATAAACATAAATAACAAACTGACTGAAGTACATGTCAAGTACCTGTCCATATGTAATGATTGTCCCATTTATTCCATTAACAGCATCTGTTTCATCAGAATCATCAGGCAATCAAGGAAGATACTTATAACTCAATTTTGTGAATCCAACATTCAAAAATAACGCTTATAATATTCTGCTGGAAAACAAAGAACTTGAAACACATTCGAACAATACCTCGAACAATTGGCAGAGCTAAGAATTCGTAGACATCGGCTTGTTCAGATCCCTCGTAGAATGCCCTATCGAAGCTAAACTCGTGCTCTTCTTGTTTCTCATCCTACATTTTCATGAATTGCAATCGCTAAACATGCATGCGCATAGGTACATTCATATGTACAAGTTTGTGGCATACATACACAGGGGCGCTCCTAAGAAGGTGCAAGGGGGGACCCGGGCCCCTACACCACTCCAAATATTATCGCCTATTATACCAATTCTCAGGTTAATTAACAAAAATTTAATGAAATTGGCCCCTACAAGTCCCTTGCGTGAAAAAAAATCCGTTAAAATTTAAATTTGTGGGGGTAAAAACCCAAAAATTTCAAGTTATCAATAATTTTTTAGGTTGCGTGTATAATATTTAGCGGTGTCTATGCACATACACCCAATCTCATCTCTTCTTCGGACCTCACAAGTAGCAATATGTGCTCATAACAATACATTTTTTGCCATCAATATGAAAATACAAGTGATTCGGGCCCTTGCTAAACACAAATTCTGCATCCGCCGCTGAACATACATATGTCAATACATAATACGTAACACATACATACATTTATATACATGTATATATATAAATAAAGAAGACGTGGAATTATGGGAGAGAGGGACCTTGAGCACGAAAGTTTCAGCATCCAAGGATCGAATGAAGACGCCATCAGTATGATCTCTTCTCTCTTTGGAGCTCAGAGGTCTGAATCGCGCACAGACAGCGATGTTCGCCATTACTCCACACACTGGAACAAAACCCTCTCTTCTGTATATCACGCCAAAACGCTTCACCGATTTGGCGCTCTACAGCTCTGCGGTTAAAGTTTTCACTTTCCCGCTTTGGCTAAATTCCACTTGTATCCCCTCAACTATCCGATTTATTTCTATTTCGTCCTTAATCTTGTCTATTAAACCTATTGAGTTCTTGAAACACATGGGATCGATATTCGCAACGACTGTCCTGGTATTTAGGTCCACATAGAGGCTCATTTAGCCATTAAGATATGGTGGTGAATGGAAAAAACGTCCCCACAATAATGATGTGTGTATATATAACGTGTACGTATGGATACAATCTTAGGCAAATATCTTCTTTCTTTATTTTTATGATTAAGAACATTAGTACATTATTTAATGTTAGGAAAAAAAAAACAACCAAATTAACGGACATTGTCTCTATAAAAATAAGGTTTTTGATCAATACTGGTTTACAATTGAAAATAACTATTTCTCCAATATTTTCAAATGAATTGTGGCTGTTAGGGGAATTCAAAATGTGACTAAAGTAAATATCGATTTGAAAAGTTTAAGGACTCGATAGGTTTAATTGATAGATTAAGTAAGAGTTAGAAATAATTGAATGGATTTCTAATTGAATGGATTATAGGATAAAAGTTAAACTTTGTAAAGTGTACTAGGGTTCCAAGAGAGGCAAATAAACTTTGGTTATTTGCACTATACGTTGGTTATTTGCACTATTATATTACCGATAATGAGCTGGATCCTCTAGTCCGTTCATTTATCGGCCCTTTTTGTACCCACCCCAATGATATTAATCATTCACTTTTCAAATATTGCTGAAAACATTGAACACGTCAAAAAATATGTTGATCGGATATCGTCTTTAGATGTTTTTGAAGCACATTTACCTTGGAAAAAAATGAGTTCTGATCAACCGTAATGTATTTTGTCAAAATAAATATGTTTTGAAAATATATCGAATGATATCCGATCAAAATGATGTTAGCGTGGTTAATAGGTTGCAAATGCAATATTACACAACTGAAAAGGGCGTGAATGGAGATTTTAGAAGCTTTGGGTGGGTTCTTTTTGAGCTTTTTGAACAAACAAAAATACGCCTTTCAAGAAAGAAAAAAAAAAAGAACAAACAAAAATACTACTCCCTCCCCCTAAATAAATGTCCGGCCAATAACCCTAGGCTATTAAAAAAATATGTTTTTTCATTAAAAAAATTCACAACTTAAAAGAACTTATTGATATCTACTGATTTGTGGATTTTTTTAACAAAAAAAAAAGAGCATCTTTTTAGAAACCTAGATTTGCAGTTCGGACATTTATTTAAGGACGGAGGAGTAAGTGTTTGGCTAGATGCAAATGGTCTTTGTCTTTGGCTTTGTTTGGTTGGGAATTTAGTTTAGTTTAGTTTTGGTAGTAGGTGGAGAGAAATAGGGTAATAATTGAAGAGAGGGGTAATGATTGGAGAGAGACAGGAAGAGATGAGAAAGTAATAATTTGAGAAATACGGTAATGATTGGAAAACAAAACTAAATTAAGAACCGAACACAACCAAAAATCTTTAAATTACTATAAAGTTAGTCCATACAAATTGTCTCTGCTTAAAGACAATTTTTTGCAAAATAAACAAAAAGACTCGTAAAATTTGTCCAAAGGCACCCTTTAAGCCCTTTATGTAAGTGTAGGGAGAAAAGTAAAAAAATGCATATTCCGTTGAGAGGTCAACTATAGTTTGGTAAGAGTCCAACCCTACTTCTTTTAGATCATGTTCATTTTGGAATTTTGAGTAATGCATAGGGAGATAGATATATAGACACATGAGAGTTATAATTGAGAGAAAATTTATTAAGAACCGTGCGTAGACAAAGAATCCCAAATCCAAAATTCAAAAACCTCTAACGACCCACCCTACTCTATAACTCAAGAGAAATGCTACATGCAAAGAAAATAGACAAAGAAAAGACCTTTAAAGTGTACATGAACGGCTCAGATGCACTGCACAGTAAATCTGGGCCGTTCATATACACTTTAAGGATTTTTTCTTTGTACCTAGCACTCCTCATAACTCAAACTCCTATCAAATTGAATTTTGTTCATTTTTTACACAAATCAAGAAAAAGTCGAATCTTTATGGAGTTTTTAAATATTCATCCTCAGATTTCATCTCACATAGGTATTCATCCGACATTTTTTGAACAGTTATGTTTTCATTCTTTTAGATGATGAATTATCTTACCCTTTTAATAAGATATTCATAGGTATGTACATATTTCTTTCCTAAATTAGTGGGATTGTAGTAATTAAGTTACCTAAAATCATGGGATCATTAATGGATAAAAATGGGGGAAATTTTGAATCCTCAATTTTTCAAATCATTAATGGAAATATTCTAAATCATTTCCTCTCTTTAATTTTATAAATTTTAGTTAGTTTTTTTTTCAAACTAACTAAAATTCTTTCCATTCAACATGCACATCGATTTATGCACAAATCATGACATATTTTTGCACAAATCGACCATGTTTTTTGAACTGGCTATGTTTTTTTGGGAATTATCTATACAAATTATTCCATGTTTGCGAATCCGCCATTTTTGCATGGTTTATTTCACCAAATTTAACATGGTTTATTTTTTTCATAAATCATGACAATTGAGAATGACAACCAATTTTATGACTATTTTTCTGAAATTCAATGTGTTTTATCGTGACCATGCTCCGTGAAAAAGAAAAATCATGACCATGTTTTTTATGGCCAATCTACAAAATTACCCACTTGGAAAACTCATGTTTGTCCCCTTATCGGAACCTGCCATGATTTTAAGCTTAGGTTTATCCTAGAAATTGGAAATCTCATAGATACGGGTCATGACTATTTTCTGCAAATTCACCATGTTTTGTCATGACCATACAAAGTGGTTTTTGAATTTATGGCAAACTATTTGGATAGTTTACCATGAATCGAATCACCAAATAAACCATGAAATACTTTTAAAACCATAAAATAGATCATGCTATCAATCTGAATGAATTTCTTGTAACACCCCGACTTTTACAAACAGTAAGACGATAAAAAGATAATAGGGAATTAATATTTGGAGGCCCACTTACTGTTAGAATTAGCGCATTTTTCGATATGGTCCCAATCCTCTAAAACTTTATTGCAGCATGAGAGTGTGAGGTAAGAGTCCCTGCGAGGCGGACAGCCGTAAAATTCAAAGAATTATCCGAAAGGAATCGGATTAGACCTTGTGGATTATTCTAGACTCGAAACCTAATAAGATACACTTGGATTTTATTAGATTCATTAAGATTTGATATGGAGATTTTATTAGATTCATTAAGATTTGATATGGATACACTTAAAGCTAATACAAGATATTGTTGGATAATGTTGGATTATATTAGATACTCAATAGATATAGTTGGATTTTCCTAGATATTGTTGGATATTCCTAGAAATGGAAAGATTTGATAAGATTTTATTAGATATTATTAGATATTACTAGATATTGAAAGATTGGTTTAGATTTTATTAGATATTATTAGATATTGAAAGATTCGTTTAAGATTTGCTAGATTATGTTAGATACTCTAGGATAATTCTAGAACTCTTATCTTATTACCTAGCTCAACTATAAATAGCACGTGGTATGAGCATTCCATTCCACACCACACACATCACATACACTAGGCACACCACTAGCAAAAAAAAAAAAAAAGAGAGAAGGAAAGGAAAAAAAAAAGGAGGAAAAGAAATTGGTGAGTGCTCACACTCCATTTCCGACGCACGCCATTTTGGCAACACTCTCTAGCTCTCCTCGGTAAACACCTCCATCTCTCCCTCTCACGGCCTCTCACGGCTTTAGGAAAAAAAACAAGACCTAGCAAGGAATGGAAATGGAAATAAAAATAAGTGGCAGCCATGTTCCCATCCTTGTATTTTCTCTTCCCTTCCCGATACTTCTTCTTCTCTCGGCCTAACCGCAAAGCCGTCGGGGCGCGGCAGCAGCAGCAATAGCTGCAAGCTCTCTCCTTGTTTTTTTCAATAATTATATATAATATAATAATACAATAATATTAATATTATACTAATTATGTTAATATACAACCCGTGATAAAAAAAATAAAAATGTAAGGGTAAAGAATAAAGAACTAATTAACTAACGTTATCACATAATTATTGGCCTAACAGGTTTCAATAATTAAGCAGTTGTGTTCACGGTAAATTGTGTGCTTCACTGTCGAGGTGAGTTACGAATATACTCTGGCTACATATTATTTTTCTAAAGCTTGTTTTGTGATTGTTTTATTAAATCTTATGTTGAATAAAAATAAATTATATAAGTATAATTGTGAACAGAAAAAGATTTTTATAAAAAGACATGGGATTGATTTTCGTAAAAGAAAGTTTAATGGATATTGGTGTAACATCTGGGCGAAGAGCTCTGACAAGCTATGTTTGAATTGGCGCCTATGGATTGTGGAAAGGATACGGCCAGGTATCCGTTGGATTGATATCAATTCCATTGTTTTGCTGGGGTCGCTCCCCGAGCTACCGGATTACCGCCCAAGATGATGGCCAAGGTGAAATTATGATGGTTAAGATGATAATATGATGATTATGATGATGATTGATATATCTCTCTTTGTCTCACTCGTCGTGATTGCAACTAGAACATGATTGTTCTATCTCTTACGATTTTGCAAGCTGATGGATTATTATGCTATGTTTTTATCCAACTTAATCTCATGTTTATTATGTGGCCTTAGTATATCGTAACTTACTGAATTGGTTTTGTGTTTCATAAAACCTTTTCAGGAATTCGGGGTTAAAGAATGCTTATCCGTTATGTGTGAAAGATATCAGCTGTCGTGGCTAAATAAGAAAATAATGTGTTAATGAGTGGCGTTTGTATGTGCGAGCCACAATTATGTAGTTTTAAAGTTGTAATCGGTGAGCACGCTAAACAACTCTGAATATAATATTTTATTTTTAATTTACGATCCTGGGAGTTTATGGAAAAAAAAAATTTAATGCTTTGTTGTTGTTGTGTGATATCCAGGCCTGGGGTGATTTTTAAATCACTGGCCATGTCACGAATTTTTACCCACCGGATTTGGGTCGTGACATTTCTAGATTTTCTATTTATTGTACAAAAATCATACAAATCTTACGACTAACGAACTTGAACCCGTCATCATCGACAATCTCCTCCATGCCCATCTTCCCATCAAAATCGATCAAACCATTGGTTGACGGAGCCGGTCGGGGATGGCATGGTGGATGCGTCGGGCGGCGGCGGTCTCAATCAAGAGAGAGATATATATCATATTTCATGATGGCTTGACTATGCCGGTTTGTAACACCCCAATTTTCTAAAGAATTTTGGAAGCAGTAACCCTAAAATACATTGAATTTTATAAACTACTAGGCCCCTATTTGCCGTTATACAAAATCTACATTAAAAAATACAAAAAAAGAATCTAACATTTTATTTAAACATCTTCAGAGCGACTCTAGTGTTGATACAGATCTCAAGCATCCTTGGTCTCTGTCCTTGGTATTCCTCTTGTGTCAAACAGCTCCAGCATTGAACCCTGCTGGCAAATTGATTGTCGAAGTAAACGATTTACTAGGATACAAACGTATCTGTGAGTGATAATTCACCCAGTAGAATAATCTCAATCATACCAACCCCTCACTCTACAATTAGCATTCAATAATAACAATAATATCACAATTGATAACACACGAGAGGTAAAAAAATAATAGCACATCGTCATTTTCTTTACTATCCATTTACCTACATAAAATCTAAGGATCTTCTCCACAAGATCTTTTCTTCCCACATCCCCTAACTATAACCGTCTCATGGGTCCACTCTTCCTCTTGCTTATCCTATACCAAGGTCCTAGGTGAGCGCACCTAAGTTACGTACCTAGCATGTTCTCACTTAAGACCATAACAGGAGGATCGAGTCATCCCATGACGTATCGTACATTATGGTCGGACATCCATTACCCCACGCTTACTATAACCGTCTTATGGGACCCATTCCCTTCCCCAAAGAGAAACTTCTCATGACGTATTATATATTAACATCTCACTAACTATAACCATCTCATAGGACCCATTCCCTTCCTCAAAGAGAAACTTTCCGTAACGTATCATATGTCTATAACCGTCTCATGGGTCCACTCTTCCTCTTGCTTATCCTATACCA